>PVKU01006251.1:78001-107484 GCA_004027475.1 Anoura caudifer
TTCATGTCCATGTGTCATAAGTTCTTTAGCTTCTACATTTCCCACACTATTCTTGCCCTCCCCTGTCTATTTTCTACCCCCCATGCCACTTATTCTCTGTACCTTTACCTCCTCTCTCCTCCTCCCACTCCCCTGTTGCTAACCCCCCATGTGATCTCCATTTCTGTGTTTCTGTTCCTGTTCTATTTTTTTGCTTAGTTTGCTTTTGTTTTAGGTATGGTTATTAATAATGGTGAGTTTGCTGTCTTCTTACTGTCATATTTTTTTATCTTCTTTTTCTTAGATAAGTCCCTTTAACATTTCATATAATAAGGGCTTGGTGATGATGAACTCCTTTAACTTGACCTTATTTGAGAAGCGCTTTATCTTCCCTTCCATTCTAAATGACAGCTTCACTGGATAGAGCAATCTTGGATGTAGGTCCTTCACTTTCATGATTTGAAATACTTCCTTCCAGCCTCTTCTTGCCTGTAAGGCCTCTTTTGAGAAATCAGCTGACAGATTGATGGGAACTCCTTTGTAGGTGACTGTGCCCTTATCCCTTGCTGCTTCTAGAATTCTCTCCATTTTAATCTTGGCTAATGTAATTATGATGTGCCTTGGTGTGTTCCTCCTTGGGTCCAACTTCTTTGGGACTCTCTGAGCTTCCTGTGCTTCCTGGAAGTCTATTTCCTTTACCAGATTGGGGAAGTTCTCCTTTATTATTTGTTCAAATAAGTTTTCCACTTGTTGCTCCTCTTCTTCCCCTTCTGGTACCCCTATAATTTGTATGTTGGAACGTTTAAAGATGTCCTGGAGGATCCTAAACCTCTCCTCATTTTTTTTGAATTGTTGTTTCTTCATTCTTTTCTGATTGGATGTTTGTTTCTTCCTTCTGGTCCATTCCATTGAGTTGAGTCCCATTTTTCCTCCCATCACTATTGGTTCCCTGTGCATTTTCCTTCATTTCACTTAGTGTAGCCTTCATTTATTCATCTAATTTGCAACCCAAATCAACCACTTCTGTGAGCATCCTGATCACCAGTGTTTTGAATTGTACCTCTGATAGGTTGGCTAGCTCTTCATCAGTTAGATGAATTGGTTCTGGGACTTTGATCTGTTTTCCCATTTGAGCTTTTTTTTTTTTTGGTCTGGTTGCAGCTGTTACATAGTGAGGGGCGGAGCCTTAGGTTTTCCCAAGGGTGGGGCATCCCAGTGCCTGGGTTGTGAAGCCGTATGTGGGGGTGGGATCTCGGTGTTTTTAGGTTTTATTTCCCGGCGCTGTGGCCCTGGGTTGGGAGTTCGGTCTTGTTCCCCATTTTCACCTGGATTATCTGCTCATGAATGTGGGACCACATGGTCAGCCAGCCGCCTTGTGCCTGGGGAGCACCAGCCAGTGCCTGCAGGCCAGGGTCCGCCAGCAGCTGCCTGCGCACCCAGCCCACCAAACTCTGCCTCCTCCTGCCTTGACTCTGCCCCTCTTACTGGTCAGGATGAATGGATGAATGGTTATCGGACCTCCGTACAGTTCAATTTTCTCTCAGTTCTGGTTGTTATCTTGTTTCTAAATTTTTGTTGTCCTTAATTTTGGTTGTGCGAGGAGGCACAGTGTGTCCACTTATGCCTCCATCTTGGCCAGAGGTCTTGGTTAAGTATTTTCAATTCAGGTAGTCTTCAGTTATTTGTTTTGGGTGGATGTTCCCCTCTTTATTCTTATTTTCAGCTGGATTCTGGGAGGTGATGTGAGATAAATTCTCTACTCTGCTGCCATGTTACCAGCCCTGTCTGTTTTAATTAAGCATTTTTTATTACTGCATATTTTTTTCTTATCTTACCGTATCAATTATACTTCATAAAAATTTCTTAGTTGTTTTTCTAAGGTTTATAATTAGACTTACAACTAATTCAAGTCCACTTTCAAATAACATGCTACTGCTACCTGGGTAGCACAGGTACTTTATAACAAAGTATTCCCAGTTCCTCCATCTCTTCCCTCATAACATTTGTCATTTACTTTACTTATTTATAAACTATAATCATCTAATACATTGTTGCTATTATTTTGTACAGTTATCTTTAGATCATTGAAGAAAAAGAAAATAAAAGTTTTAATTTTTATTTACCTTTCTTCATTCCTTCTCTAACACTCTTTCTTTCTATATATAGATCCACATTTCTGACCTGCACCATTAGCCTTCTCTCTGAAGAATTTCTTTTAACATTTCTTACAAGGCAGGGCTACTGGTGACATATTGTCTTATTTTTTTATTTTCTGAACAAATGTTTATCTCTTCCTCATATTTGAAGTATAATTTTATTGGATTCAGAATTCTAGGTTGATAGGTTTCTCCCCCAACATTTTGAATATTTTATTTTCACTCTCTTCTTGCTTGCATGGTTTCTGAAGGAAAGACTAATATAATTCTCATCCTTGGTCCTCTAAAAGTCATGTGTTCAACCCCAAACCCCCTGACCCTCTCTTTGTCTTGGTTCTCTAAAGTTAAAACATGATGGCCTAGCTATGTTTGTTTGTTTATTTTTAGAATTTATTCTGCTTGGTGTTTGCTGAGGTTCCTGGAATGTGGTCTCCTGTCTGTTATTAATTTTGGAAAACTCTCTACCAGCATTACTCCAAAAATTTCTTCTGTTGCTTTCTCTCTTTCTCCTGCTTATGTATCCTTATTATACATATATCACTTTTTTTTCACTGTTCTTAGATATCCTGATTGTTTATTTTAACTCCTTTTTATTTTTTTCAGTAAGTTTGAGAAGTTCCTATGACATATCTTCAAGTTCATTGATTCCTTTTTTAGCCCTGTGTAGTCTACTGGTCACAACATCCAAGATGTCCCAATTGGAGTTTTTCTTTTTAGAAAATATCATGTTGGGACCATGAGAGAATAGTCAATGCTGCTGAACTGTTAATATGGAAATTGAAAATATCAAAGCACCACATTCTACTATAAAAGTTGGGCAGCAGAAGGAACATGTGTGCAGAAAGGAATTCTGAAGCTTCAGTGTGGACCCAAGAGGAGGCAGAGGAAGAAAAATAATTAAATGCCAGAACTACTATAGTCATCTTGCAATCATGAAAGACATTTAGCCTGATGACAAAATCAATATGCTAAGAATAGAAAACAGAAAGATGAAAAAAATTGGCTACCTGTAGACACATAGATGACCACCAATTAATCCTGAAATTTATCCTATGGATGGACTTTCTGTTTTATAAGCAAATGCTTCTTTAGTCAATAACCTCTTTTAGTTGAGTTTTCCCATTACTTAGAAACTATAGCATCATAACTGATACTATTCAGAGAGTAGTTTTCATTCTATGTGAAGAGTTTGTTGAGTGAAAACATTTTTTCCTAGACATTTTGTGGGGAGATTCCTTCTAACCCAATTCACTTTGGGTGGTCTGTGAAGTAAAGGCTAGGGAGAGGATTTCAGCTGGTCACCTGAGCTTTGAATAATGACACTGGAGCCCTTATTTAGGTCTTTTTCCATTTCTGACTTCTTCACTCTGTGAAATTCTTCTCCTCCCACAGCACCTCAGTCAGGTTCCTCCTCCTTGTAAAGTTTTTTATATGACTCCAGGTGACAAAAGCCTGTTCTTAAGAAGTCACTGCCAGAATTGTAGTAGACAAAGTAACCTCAATTGATAAGCTTGGGCATAATTTTTCATGTTTTCATGCATATTTTTTTCTGTTTTCAGGCTGTATATACTCAAAATTCTCTCACCTAACTCATACAGATATTTATTGTTTAACAAGAAGTCTTGTTAAAGACTTCTACCTTACCTAGGTAGTCAGGTAAGAATGTAAACATCTCACAAATATATTTAAGAAGCTCTCTTTTTGCCTTTTGCTCCACCATCCTTGCATGTGTTGTTTTTTTTCATGCTTTTTGCGTTAGCTGCAGTTAACTCCCTACTTCTCTCATAAGAAGTCTGTAAAAAGGATGGTTCTAAGTTGCTTGATGTCATCACAAACCTTAGTTCTGCTCTCCTCTTTGCCTTTTCAGCATGTTGGCTTTTGACTGTAAGCTTGTGTCCTTATGGTTGAAAGATAGTTTCAGGAGCTGCAAGATTCTCTGGTCAAACACCATTGGTCAAAGGCCAAAAAAAAAAAAAAAAAAAAGTTCCTTCTTTAACTTCCTTTTTGAATTATGGAGCACTTCCCTAAAAGCCCTACACAGGCATATAGATAGATAGATAGATAGATAGATAGATAGATAGATAGATATAATTTGGCTGAAAATCCCTAACCAATCCCTAATAAGAATAATGGAATCAGCCCTGGCCAGGTTGCTCAGTTGGTTGGGGCATCATCCTGCGCACTGGGAGGGTATGGGTTTGATCCCTGGTCAGACACATACCTAGGTTGCAGGTTTGATTTCCAATCAAGTACATCCAGGAGGCAATTGATCCATGTTTCTCTCTCACATGCATCTCTCTCTCTCTCTCTCTCTCTCTCTCTCTCTTTCTCTCTCTTTTTCTCTCTCAACAGTAAACATATCCTTGGTTGAGTATTTGAAAAAGAGAGTAATGGAGACTTTTAGCCAAGATGGAGGCATAGGTGGACACACTGTGCCTCCTCGCACAACCAGAATTAAGGACAACAAAGATTTAGAAACAAGAAAACATCTAGAACTGACAGAAAATTGAACTGTATGGAAGTCCGACAACCATTCATCCAGACCAGTAAGAGGGGCAGAGTCGCAGCAGGAAAAAGCAGAGGTTGGCAGACCCAGGTGTGCAGGCGGTGGCTAGTGGGCATGGGGTGTGGCGTGGCAACAGGCAGACCCAGTGAGACCGCGCAAGGCAGCTGGCTGACCAGGCTGTCCCATATTCACACGCAGATAATCCAGATGAAAATGGGGAGCAAGACAGACCTCACAACCCACGGCTCCAGCGCTGGGAAATAAAACCTAAAAACACCAATTGAAAACACTTGTGGAGGTTGAGGTTCCGGGAGAGACTCCCAGTCTCACAGGAGAGTTCATCAGAGGGATCTAGAGGATCCTAGTATGTACACAAGCCCACCCACACAGAAATCAGCACCAAAAGGGCCCAATTTGTTTGTGGAAGGCAGCGGAAGGGACTGAAATACAAGAGAGAGTGGAGCAAGTGCCATTGTTCCCTCTCAGACCCCACCCCCACATACAGCATCACAACCCAGCCACTGGGCTGCCCTGCTCTGGGGCACACCTAAGGCTCTGCCCCTCACTTCGTAACAGCCACAACCAGACCAAAAAAAAAAAAAAAAAAACCAGGAATGGCTCAAACAGTAGAACAGATCAAAGCCTCAGAGCCAATTCATCTACACAACCAAGATATAGCCAACCTATGAGATGCACAGTTCAAAGTACTGGTGATTAGGATGCTCACAGAATTGGTTGATTTTGGTCACAAATTAGATGAAAAAATGGAGGCTACAATAAGTAAAATGAAGGAAAACGCACAGGGGACCAATAGTGATGGGTGGAAAACTGGGACTCAAATCAATGGAGTGGACCAGAAGGAAGAAAGAAACAACCAATCAAAAAAGAATAAAGAAACAAGAATTCAAAAAAATGAGAGGTTTAGGAAACTCCAGGACATCTTTAAACGTCCCAACATACAAATTATAGGGGTGCCAGAAGGGGAAGAAGAGGAGCAACAAGTGGAAAACTTATTTGAACACATAATAAAAGAGAATTTCCCCAGTCTGGCAAAGGAAATAGACTTCCAGGAAGTCCAGGAAGCTCAGAGAGTCCCAAAGAAGTTGCACCCAAGGAGGAACACACCAAGGCACATCATCATTACATTAGCCAAGACTAAAATGGAGAGAATTCTAGAAACAGCAAGGGATAAGGGGACAGTCACCTACAAAGGAGTTCCCATCAGTCTGTCAGCTGATTTCTCAAAAGAGACCTTACAGGCAAGAAGGGGCTAGAAAGAAATATTTGAAGTCTTGAAAGGCAAGGACTTACAAACAAGATTGCTCTATCCCGCAAAGCTGTCATTTAGAATGGAAGGGAAGATAAAGCGCTTCTCAGATAAGGTCAAGTTGAGAGAGTTCATTGTGGCAGACCCTTCAGCATGGTGTGGGCCCAGCTCCCACTCGGAGATGCACAGGACCCACGCCCACAGATAGGTTCTGTCATGGGTAATCAGATTTGCAATATACTTAGGCTGTTTTGAGAGTGTGCTGCTTTGCTGAAACCCTCTCACCCCACAAGTACCTTGCAGGGCCCAGTGTAAATGCCTGCCTATTCATTTGCTAATGACCTTTTTCTGTGATATAATGAGGGGCATTGGCTCCTTGGTTGTAACTGGGATAGTGAAGAAAAACCATCTTGGAATGTAAGGAGATAGGATTAGAATAAAGGCCTGTGATGGCAGAGGCCACAGCTTTGGCTCCTCTTGAGAGAAAAGCCTTGCAGTTATCCTTATTCCTCTGCCAGACTCCGTAGTCTGTGTGCATGTTTTAATTCATCCATAATGACGCAGACACTGCTGGACGGTGTCCGCAACAGTTCATCATCACCAAGCCCTTATTATATGAAATGTTAAAGGGAGTTATCTAAGAAAAAGAAGATTATAAATACGATAGTAAAAAGACAGCAAACTCACCATTATTAATAACCATACCTAAAACAAAAGCAAACTAAGCAAAAAACTAGAACAGGAACAGAAACACAGAAATGGAGATCACATGGGGGGTTAGCAACAGGGAAGTGGGAGGAGGAGAGAGGAGGAAAAGGTACAGAGAATAAGTAGCATAGAGGGTGAGTAGAAAATAGACAGGGGGAGGGCAAGAATAGTGTGGGAAATGTAGAAGCTAAAGAATTTATGACACATGGACATGAACTAAAGGGGGGGAACTGTGGGTGGGAGGGGATGTGCAGGGTGGAGGGGAATGAAGAGGGGGAAATGGGACAACTGTAATAGCATAATCAATAAAATATATTTAAAAAGAAAAAGAGAGTAATAGAATTATAAGATTGGATCAGATTAACACAATATCACTTCTCAGGGATCTAATCTTCCATGGAATGTATGGCCACCTCTGCTGGTAAAAGGAATCAAGAAAGAAGTAAGCAAAAAAAAAAAAAAAAAAAAAAACCCAACCCCCCTCCCCCCAAAAAAAACAATAGAGCAAACTACCATAGAAAACCTTTCTCATCCCAGGAAACAATGAACAAGACCAGGCACTGAAGTTGAACATATCTAATATTTTTAAAGGTTTTTTTAATGAAAATATTTAAGTAAACAAACTTTGAAAGTACTTTATAGTAAACACCTGATATCCACCATAAAAACGCTGCCTTTAACATTTTACTATACTTGGTTTGTCACAATCTAATCATCTATTTCTGTAACCATCCATCATTCCATTTTAGTTTTTGATACTTTATAAAATAAATTGTAGACAATAATACACTTTACCTAAATACTTCACCCAGCATAGCATTGGAGTTCAATATTTGTTTATAGTTACTTTTCTTTTGATGTACACCTTATATAAAATGAACTGCATACACCTTCAATGTACATTCACTGACTTTTGGCATACACCCATAACTTGTGCAATATACGTACCTGTTCTATACAAAACATTATCATGAAAGTTTTCCTTGTGATCCTCCAAGTTCATCCCCAACTCCAGTATTCAAGAAGAATCACTATCCTTTTTCTGCAGATTGTAGATCTTTTTAATTCTAGAACTTCAAATGACTATAACAATACTTTTTCTCATTTGTATAAATCTTTCATATAGCAAAATGCTTTAAAAATTTATCTGTGTCATGTGTAGCAGTAGTTCATTCACTTTTTTTCTCATAAGTAATAATACATTGTATGAATGTACCATATTTCATGTTTCCATTCTTCTATCAGTGGAATGTGGATTGTTTCTAGTTTTTGAAAATTATAAATAAAGCTGTCGTGAAAATTCTTATACAATTTGTTAAATTTGGTATACCTAGAACTGGAATTGGTGAGTCATAGGGTAGAAATATGTTTTGTGTTTTGTAAGGGATTGTTGAAATTTTCAGAATTAGTTGTATGTTTATACTTCCACTAATAAGATATTACAGTTCCAGGGCTTTGACAATGTTGTAGAAAATCAGATATCCTTATAAATGAGAATATATTTCTGGTCCTCTATTTTTGTTTCATTGATCGATTTGTCAATCCCTGTGCAAATACCACACTTTTATAAATACTGTTTTTTTTTTACTTGAATCCCTTGATATCAAGGAATGTTAATTCTCTGATTTATTTTTTAATACTACTTGGATGTTCTAGGTATTTTGCAATTTTTTATACATTTTAAAATTAGCTTATCAATTTCTTCTAAAAGTTTCTTAGGACTTTTATTTGGATCACTTTAAATCTTTAAATCATTTTCAAAAGGATAAAATTGAAAATATTGAATCTTTTAATCCATTAACATAGTACATGACTCCATTTATTTAGTCAATCTTTAATATCTCTCAAATGTGTTTTGCAATTTTCAGTGTAAAGATCTTAAACTTTTTTTATTAACTTTATATCTAACTATATTATTATTTTTTTCCATTATAAATGTAGTTTTAAAACTTTCCTTTCTAATTGTTTATTGCTAATTATGAAAAATTAAATTATTTTTGTGTTTGACCTTTCATTCTGCAGCCCTGATAAATTTATTTAGGAGGCATGCAAATTCATTGTAAAGGTTTTTCTTTTTGTGTGTGTGTGTGTGTGTGTGCATGGTTTTATTAAGGTTTTCTACATAAACAATATATTGTCTTTAATTAATGAGACTTTTACTTTTTCAATTATATAGTTTTTACTTCTTTTTATTGCTTTATTACACTGGGTAGGTCTCTAGTAAAGTATTAAATAATGTGATGAAAGCCAACATCACTACTCTGTTTCTGATGTTAGGTAGAAAGCACTGACCCCTTCACAATAATGTTAGCTGTAGGTTTTTAATGCTCCTTAATTAAGTTTAGAAGTTTCCTTGTATGAATACTTTTCCAAGTTTTTCTCAGCAACAGAGTTTAAGTTTTGTCAATTTTTATGCATCTTTTGAAACAATCATATATATTTTCCCACTTTATTCCATTGTTTTTATCCTCATGGTAATTGGGTCTCAGGTACCTCCAGGTTTTTGCTCACAGGAAGGGGCAAAGACACAGAAGTTACTGGCAATGAAAAGGCAAACCCCCAAGACTTTCTGCTGGTGAGCTCTTGATCATATGCCCCCTCCCAACTACAAAGTCTTCTGGGAAGAGTGGCCCCTTGCTAAGTGGCCTTATCTCCAAATAAAAGGCAGTGAATGCACAAGAAGGGAGAGCAGATACTCCTGGGTTAAGAGGGAAGAAACAACTCACCTTCTATGTGAATCTTCCTGTGATGAAAACTCACTAATAATCAAAGCAGCCAACTTCCTCCTTACAAAGTTCTGAAATGGAATTTGCCCTTTGGGTAATCTAGTTCTTCAGAATTTTACGTTACACATAGAAGAGATTGTTACGTTATTTACATAAAATAGGATTTAAATCATTTAATTCTAAAAGAAGAGATGATGTCAGCCCATCACTCACAAGACCCCAGAACTCTATTGCCTAGTTAAGCCTGAACCCTGTGGCTTGGTATCAGTGTTTCCATATCAGAAGATGAAGAATCCAGAGAACAAGGCACCCTGTGACAAAGTGTTATACCAAGAGCAGGTTCATTGTCCTGGATTGGTAACTCAGTTGGTTTGAGTGCTGTTCCAGTGCACCAAGGTTGTGGATTCAATCCCTGTTCAGGGTACATACAGGAATCAACCAATGAGTGCATAAATAGAAAGAACAGCAAATTGATGTTTCACTGTCTCTCGATTTCTGTCTCTATTTCCCTCTCTCTCTAAAATCAATAAATAAAAATGTAAAAAAAAAAAAAAGAGTAGATGCAAAGACCTCACAAGATAGCAGTGAATTTGGCTACTGACCAGGGCCTAGGTTCTCACGTTAGCACTTGTCTTTCCTCCGTATGTCAGCTTTGACCTCAGGCTGATTTCCACTTGATCCCATGATGGATGCAGCAGTTCCAGGATAAAAAGATAGGTGACCTACCTACCTTCCTTCCTTCCTTCCTTCCTTCCTTCCTTCCTCCCTCCCTCCCTCCCTTCCTCCCTCCCTCCCTTCCTTCCTTCCTTCCTTCCTTCCTTCCTTCCTTCCTTCCTTCCTATTTTGCCATGTTTCTTGAAATGCCATCATTCCCTTTCATTCCTTTGGATTAAGACATGTCTTCATCCTAACGTGCAAATCAAAATCTAGATTGGACTGATAAATCTTCACATTGATTAATTAGCTGGAGGAATTGCATATAAGCATGGCAATATTAGGTAATAGTCCATAATTATAACCTCTGTGCTATTAATTTTCTTTAAATGAGGAAAGTGAGGTTTAGTAATTTGATAAAATTCACTTGACAACTTGATAACAAAGCTATGCAATCAATGATTCTTAACTTTAAATATTGCGTGTGTATTTGTTCATTTGTGTTTTCCTTCTGGTAGTGGTAAATCTCATAGCTTGATGAAGGGCTAAAAACAGGCCATGCAAACATCTTTATGATGGATGCAGGGAACTCCCTGTGTCTAAAAATGTGACCTAAAATTTACTATGGAGCTATGAATTCAGATATACTTCAAGTTGAATCCTGCTTCCTTTGCATGCTGATTTTTGAGAAGTGATTTAGTTTCACTGAGCCTCAGTTTCCTCATTTGGAAAACAGGGATACTTTGTAAGCCAGGTTTTCTTGATCCTGAAATTATTGCATTTTTGGTCTAGCTAATTCTTTGTTGTCAGAGGGGCTGTCCTGTGTAGTAAGACTTTTAGCGGGATACCTAGTCTCCACCATTAGATGTCTGTAGTATTAGATGCTAGTAGCATCCTCCCTGAAAACTACAACAACCAAAAATGTCTCCAGGCATTGCCAAATGTTCCCAGAAATGTAAAATCATTAACTTAGAACTATTGAAGTAAGCATTTACTAACATGTGCTCAAAGTATTCATGTAGTGCTTGGCTCCAGGCAGCCATTCTTTGGTGATGTATTGCTACCTCTTCCACGGCTCCCACCCCCTGCACCCCAGGATCAATTTCATCTACCATTACTCCTTCATTTAGAGAGATTTGCTGGGTTTGAAACAGAATGAATCAGCTCCTTGATTCTGCTTCTTATTCACCCAAATGGGTTTAAATTGCAAATTTGATACTATTATTTTCAAAACTTCCCTCAAAGAATACCTTTTCCTTCACATTTTTGATGGATTAATCCAAAAATTGCAGGCTCAACTAAAAAAATAACATTTAATATACCTGATAGCTATGATTTTATTTGTGGGAGAAGGCACTGATTTTTTCTTTAACTTGGAAGCAAATGTATGTTTAATGTGGGTTTCGGGTGCACCTAGCAGATTTGGAGTATATTGCAGAGAAAACTGAGCCAGTATAAAGCCACTTATGGCTGAGTGTGAAATAAAAGGCCCAGTGTGAAATGATTTCAGATCTTCTGGTGAAAATGCAACCCCCAAGAAGTGGGGAAAATGAAAGATAAATGTCCAGACACATGCATTAGTTTTGACTTGCAATAGTGGTACAGAACCTCCATGCTCAGGAGTGACTGAATGGAAGAGTCCCAGAGAAATGTTTGGCATGTGGTGGTAAGAGCCACCATGATTCAGAGGAAGCCTCTTTGGGCATGGAGAAAACAGGCCAGTCTGCTTGGAAATGAGTTCGGTTTGGAGCCAGAGTGGGTGCCTGGCTCTGGTCATCAAAGCAGAGATGTGTCTTGGGGCTCATCCATCATGTTCCATAAAAAATCATGCTTGCAATTTTAGGACTAAAAGCCATTTGGGAGGGAAAGCCCAATGCAGTGGCAGACTAATTCTAATCTGGACATCTGTGTTTTTAATGAACTTTCCCAGAAACTTGGATGGGTGCTCTCTCTCGATGCATGTGAATCTTGAATCATCATTAACTTGGGAGACTACGTAGTGCAAACAGCAGAAGCCTTTGATGACAACTGCATCATTAAATTTCATGTATGTGATTGTGGTCTTAAAATGCCTAAGAAGATGTTTTTGTATTAATATTATAGATAGAAAAACTGACTCTCTAAAAGGACCATGGTGATAAACTATAAATAATAAATTTGACCTGAGCTGTGACTCCAAAATCTATCTATGCATTTTTCCCCTCCACCATGCAAAGGCTGGGATAAGACTGTCTAATTAGGTAGGTAAGACCGGGTATACCTAGATTTCAAGTAAGGAGTAGCCTTTTCTATAGGGTGACAGAAATAGGACACAGCCACACCCACACACCCAATGCTCTCCATCCAGAGTTCAGAGAACCCTCTGAGGCTCCCCAAAGCTTCTGCTCACATGATAAGCATCAGGCATAAGAAATTCCTGTGATTTCCAACCCTCTGTGCCATCTGGCTGCACATGAACTTCTTGGGGTGCCAGTTAAAGAGGAGTTTTCAGGCCCTACCCTGAGGCTTTTGATCCAGTGGGCATGGGGACAGGGCACCTCCACACATCTGAATTTATGAAAAACTCTCAGATGGTTCTGGTAAGCTACTGGGTTCCCATCACAGCATACTTTTCCCTGTGTCTGAGATATCTCCCACTACCTCTTTCCCCCGCTCCCACAGACTCCTCCTCATCTTCAGGCCAGCTCATTCTTCCACCTCCTTCACCATATTGAGCTCAGCACCCATTCTCTGTGCCCTCTCTGTGGCCCCACCTCAAGTTCCAATTTCCATCTCAGCAGGTGATAAACTGGATCCTGAAATCATTTGTTACTACTTTCTAGAACAGGTTTTTTTCCCTCCATTAAGGATGATTCTGCTCCCAGGGGACATTTCACAATGTCTGGAGTCATTTCTGGTTGCCACAACTAGGAAAGTGACAGGGATGCTGCTAAATGTTCTATAATGTACAGAAAATCCCCACACAAAAAAAGAATAAACCAAGCTCTGGCTTGTGTGGCTTAGTGGACTGAGCACCAGCCTGTGAAACAAAGGGTCACCAGTTCAAGTCCCAGTCAGGGCATGTGCCTGGGGTGTGTGAGAGGCAACTACACATTGATGTTTCTCTCCCTCTCTTTCTCTCTCACTTCCCCTCTAAAAAGAAATAAAATCTTAAAAAAAAAAAAAAAAAAAAAAAAGAATGACCCAATCCCAAATGTCAGGAGTGCTGTGGTGAAGCTCGAAGATCAAATTCCTTCTCTGTGTCATTTGGAAATGGCTTTCTGTGGGTTTAACCTGCACACACTATTTAACTCCCCTCCAGAAAGCCTGCCTGATGGGAGTGAGACAGGTAGACAGGCAATCATGTCAGAGCCTCAGTGCAGCTATGTTATTTAGAAGATAAGAAAAAATGGGCTTTTCCTTTTTACTCTCCTCCTTCCCACTTAAAGCTACTGCAGAGGCAGATTTTTTTCTGTGACTTCCCAGGTGCCATGGGTACCCCAAGTCCCCTTCAAATGCTCCCAGGCCCTTGAAGGGCCCTCCCTGGTCAGGCCTTTGCTACACCCTGGAGATACAAGGCAAAGTAAGAAGCATGTAACATTTGCCTGCAGGAAACTCACAGACAAGCTGAATACACTGAATGAATAGATATCAGTACCCCCAACAGGAGACTCCTCAGATGATCAGACTTGTAGGATCTTGGCTTGAGATTGTTGAGCCAAAGATGTGGCTAGACAAGAGGACATAATCTTATATACACTGTGATGGTGTTGGGGGTGTGTGTATGACATTTCTGTAGAATGCCACAGACACCTGGGGTTAGTTACTGTCCTCCCTTCACTGCTGGGAGGTTATCAGTAAGTAATTTGCCTGAAGAGTGGGACCAGGAGTGCCTGCCTCCATCCACACATGACAGTGGTAAGAAACCCCTACCTCATTGCTCCACCCTTTCCTACTGTTAGGCTTGACCTTACTGGGCCATCCTCAGGAGAAATTGGTCCATGCTTGCTTTCTTGGGCTCATAACCAGATACTGCCTGTCTTTCTCTGTGCTCAGTGTAACCTGTGAGCCCAATACTTATGGAAGGTTTGTATGAGTACACCACCTACCCCTGCCAGCCCCACTCATAACCTGTCCCCCTCAACCACACTGTCCTGGAGGCTTTGCTTAGAAGAAGGTAGCCCTCCTCTTTAGATGTAAATTGATTCCCTCCACTTACACTGTTGATCTGGCTGGCTTATATAATGCTCTGAACCTTGCAAATTACCAGTCAAACCTGCTTATCTGACTAGGAAGGGTGGAGGAGCCAAGCCATAAAATTTAATGAAATTACTGCAGAAACTGGAGTGTTAGTGATAATGAAGTAGAATTATAACTTGGAGAATGGCAAGAGTGGTTTAGAATGCTCCAATGTCTATCTGTAAAATCATTATTCAAAGTCTCCTGTTTTCCCTGATGGCCAGGCTTAATATCATCCTCTGCCAGCCTTAGGAGGGCTAGCTGGCCTCTCCATACTATTTTTCTCAGGTTAACAGAATTTTAACATTGTAGGGGGTGTGTCTCAGGTTCAGCTAGTTCAATCCTATTTTATGGTTGGGGAAGCTAAGATTCAGACAGATGCTGGAGCCTCTTCACTATCACTGAAAGCTTTAGTGACAGAACCAATATTTACACTCAGATCCTTCGGCTGATAGCATAGTGCCCCTTTTCTATCATTTTGGAACACTTTTTAAGATTAAAAAATTGTATCCACATACCACTGTGAATTATCATTTAAACACAGACAAAGCTAGGTAACAGGAGTGAGAGATGAGGAGATATCCAGATTCTAACAAAGTGAGATTTTAAGCATATTTACTTTCTCTGCAAGGAACTCCCAGCCTGAGCTGGACCAGGAAAACCTGCTCTCACTACCCAAATCTCACATCAATTAAACACTTTTTCTTCTGGCACCAACTTTTGTATAGATCTTAGGAGACAGAAAACTTAAGTCCCAGTGCCTGCTCTTAGTGAATTCACAGTCTGTTGGGAAGGTGGGAAAGTAGGCAAATTACCTCTCAAACCGATGTTGTGTATGAAGACAGAAATGTGCACAAATCTTGGAGACAGAAGTGCTAACAAGAGTGGTTGTTCTCTGTGGCTATCAGGGAAGGTTTCCTGGGAGAGATGTTACCTGGTCAGGAGAACAATTCAGCCTGGTGTGACACAGGCAGGTCATTGTCTTGAACTGCTGCTTTTCTTTCACAGTATGTTGTTTCTCTCCTTGGTTTATTGCCTGCATCTTGAGAAGTAGAAACAAGACCTTCCTTTGTACATGTTTGGTTTTCATCAATGCACAGCTCAGGTTCATACCCCCTCAGGTGCATGAATTGGATGGATGAATTGTGCATCATCATTAGAACACATCATTGGAACATACGCAAAGCGCAGATGATCATGCTTACTTTGAAGGGGCATTGGAAATTTAAATTATGCCAAGCTTGTAGAAAGTTCTTGGCATAAAGAAGCTAAGAGCCTTAAACACTCATTTTGTGCCAGGCATTGTTGCAAATGTAACATTAAATAGCAGTAGGCACTCTGTTAGTTGCTGAACCCCATATTTCTTGAGAGGATTGCTGTAAGAATGTTTTTATTTTTCTTTCAAGAAGTACAGTCAAGCATTGTGCTGAGCCAATGGGCTTGGCAGGCAGCTGTCCACATAGGCTGTCTCCATTGGCACTCAGCACAGAGGAGGTGGAGGAGCAGTCTCTGTCCTCCCAGTGGGCAGTGAATCCTGCTAATAGAACTGAGAGTGACCAATCCCCAGTGGGCTTTCTAGCTTCAAAGGGGTGGGTCTAAAATGAGACTTCAAACCAGTAAGTTCTCAGACTTAACTGGAATTTTCAGAAGATGCTGCATGTGAGATTTATTTCACAATGGGCTCCACCAGCTCTGACAACAGCAATGCCTGTATAAGGGTAAGTTGTGGGAAAAGCATTGGTTTTGGAATCCTACAGGCATGGGTTTAAATTCCAACTGTGCCATATGAAATACAAAGATCTGGGGCAATTCCTTAAACTTTGAGTTTCAGACTCCTTGCCTATAAAGTCAGGATATAAACACCAACTCTTTATTATCATTGTGAGGATTGTATGAGTTTATGTAGGTACTTGGCTCACAACACTAATGTCCCTTCTTCCTGTGTCCTCACATGAAAGTCTCAGGGCAAGTTGGCACTGACTGAGCTTGTCTCTTCTAAGACTTGTCATTTCTTTACACCATTAATAATGAACCCATCTACAAGCTACCTAACCTAGGAATGCCTACCTGTGCCAGGTCTTCTCTCAGATGCCCTGGATATGCTCTGATCCAGAGCTGTGATGAGATCATTGGGACAGTCTGTACTTGGCTTTGCAATCCCTGTCAATGTCCACTCTGATGGAGGGAGCTGGACCCCACATGTGTCCCTGGCTATCCAGACGTACACCAACAAACCAACATTTCCTGCTTTTTCTAGTCTTTTAATGGAAAAACACTGTCAACAAGGGGAAACTTCAAACAATATCACTGTTAGTTTTTAAAATGGTTAGACCATTCTGCTACAAGAAATAAAAAGAAACATAAAAACCAACACATAAAACCCTAGTCATCCTCTTAATTTTAAGGGCACTTTGGTCTTTGGGACCCAGCATGGATGGTTGTCATGCCCTCACCCACCACTCCTCTGAATTCAAGAAGCCTAAAACGGCATCTATTTTCCCTAGGGACTCCTCATTCTTTGACCCTGCCTTCAAGAGTTTTATGATGTCAAGAGGGAGATAGACAAGTGTGATATGAACTGTGACAGAAAAAAGCAAGGGTCAGGGTAATCTCTACTGGAGAGACAGTCTCAGCACCACTGAAACAATGAGAGATTGCTAAATTAATCATTTGAGCTCCTAGGAGATACCTTTATATGACATTTCTGAACCAGTTTTTGGTGTTTTTTTTTTTTTTTTTTTTTCAGGCAAAAAATCATAGCACTGACAGGTGGTGATCATGTGAAGGAGGATTGACTTCATGCCCCAAATACAGCGGCCCCTCCTCCTAGTCCCATGTATCACAGGTACCCTTCATCTCACAGGACTTGGGGTTATAAGTGCCTTCTTTAGATTTCAGGTTTTCATTGCTATAGTTGTGACTGCCAAAAACTTTAAAAACTTTTAGGAGAGAGAGAAAATCGGTCATCAACACGTTTCTTAAGAATGGTTTTCTTTTGGGGCAGGAATAATTCTACTTGGAAATTACATTATTAGGATGGCAGACCCTGTCCTGCCTTCTACTAGCTGAGAAATGTAGACATCCTCAAACTTTTCTGGGCTTCACACTCAGCATGGATAGTGGAGTGAGGATAGTTTTCACTTAGCCATATATTGTAGAATTTTTCTATGTCAATATGTTATCTACCTTCTTCATTTTAAAGACTATTTAATGTATTTCCAAGTATTGATATAATATAATTTATTTAACAACTCTCATATTGATAGCTGTTTTTTCATTTTTTTCTATCTAAAACAATGCTTCGATGAACTAGCTTATCTAAAAATCAGTGTAAGTTCTGGAGAGCATTTTTTCTGGAATAGATTTGAAGTAATTGAAATGCTGGTTAAATGATGGGAACATTTAATATTTAATAGTGTCTACAAATTGTCTACCAAAAATGTATCTAATTTATACTTCCTCTGCCTACTTAGTTAATTCCCCACAGCATTGCAAATTACACAAAAGATGAGGAGCCAAAGTCAGACAATTACATAAGTTTCCCAATGTCACGAAAGTATTAAATAATCCAGCAGAAATTTGACTGAGGTCAGCTTGTGTTTGTTTCACTCTGTGCTATACATCTTCTTTCTGAGTCCCTTGATTTTCCTGACCCCTGGAAGTAAGGGCTCATGCACAATGGAATGAGAGAAGGCAGCAGGAATCCCGGGGAAAACACATTAGGACTGGAACAGTAACACTAGGGAGGACAAGTAACGGCACCCTAAACAAGTCCTTTTATTTAATTAAAATTAAATGCAAAATAATATTCATAAAATATGTGTAATAAATAAAAACAATGCAATAAATGCCAATATATTCCTCACAGTTTAATAAACAAAGCAGTGGCACAGTCTGAATGCCAGGAGTGCCTTTCCCTCATCCCAACCTCTTTTCTTTCCCAGAGGTACCCACTCTACTGAATTTGTGCTTATCATTTCCTTGCATTCCTTCCTAGTGTTAGCAAGGATGACTGAATCTATGACAGGGTCATTGTATAATGTTTTTGAGAATGTGTGCTGTCCACTTCCAGTTTTACCTGCACCAGTGAGTGTAGCTCCAGGTCAACATGGCTCTGACTTCCAGCTCCCAAATGTATAAAGCACCTTGTGTTGCAAATTTTAAACTTTATTTAAATGGAATCACACCATATGTACTCATCTGCAGTTTGCTTTCTGTTGCTCAACATAGCCTCATGAGGGGAGAGGCACCATCTGCTTGTGGCTGTAGTTCATTTATTTTCACTGTGGTACAGTATCGCATGGTACCAATGTCCCAGGCTTTCTGCATTCTCCTGTCATTGGTAAGTTTAGCTTGTTTCTGAGGCTTTGCTGTTGTAAAAGGTGCTGCTGGGAACATTTTAGAGATCTTCCCGGAAGCCATCCTGGGAAAAGAATGCGGAAACTGGGAATGCACCATGCACAAATTCGATTTTACTAGATAATGCCAGATTGTTACTCCATAGCAGTACCTGGGTTTTTCTCAACATCCTTCCATAACTTGATTTTTTCCAGAATTTTGAAAATTCTGCATCTGATGGATATAAAGTAGCATCAAATTGTGGTTTTAATTTGAATTTTCCTGACTAATGAGTTGAGCATCTTTTCATGCTCTTACAAGTCATTGGCATTCCTTTGTGAAGTATTTCTTCAAGTCTTTGGCACATTTTTCTTTTGAATTATCTTTTTCATATTGATTTGTAATATTTCTTTAAGTATTTTGTATTCCAGTTCTTTGTGAATTATATACATTGCAAACATGTTTTCCTAATTTGTGGCATATGTTCATTTTTACAAGGGTTTCTTATAACAGAAAGAAGTTCTTAATATGTTTACATTTACTTTTTTTATGATTTGACTTTTTTAAATCTTAAAAAATTCATTGCGCTCTGCAATCATGAAGATATTCTTCCATATGGTATTCTAAATTACACATGTAAATCTTTAAAGTATCTGAAATTAATTTTTATGTGTGGTGTGAGGTAGTGCTCCAATTTCCTTTTCTATTTTTTCTCTGTATGTGGATAATGATTGTCTCAGAAAAGATTATAGCAAAGGCTATGCTTTCTCCATTGTTACACAGCACATTTTGAAATGCAAAGAACTGTGTGTGGACTCTGTGTTCTCCTGTTGGTTACTAATGTACCTGCACCAACACCATGCATTCTTAGTTACTGTGGCTTTTTAATAAGTCTGGTGAGTAGGACTACTCACCTGCTTTCTGCTCCTTAGGTCTTCCATATACTTTTTTGAAGTTGCTTGTTAATTACCACAAAATAGCTTTCAGGATTTGGGTTAAATTTTCACTGAATTCTATGTCATTTTTTAAATAAGTGACTTTAAGCTGTTTAGTTTTCTAGTCCATGAAAATAGCATATTCCTTTATTAATATCTTTTACTATAGTTTTATAATTTTCTGTACAACAAGCTTAAAGTGTTGGATTAGATATATTCCTAGCTACTCTATGATTTCAGAGTATTTAAATATTATCTTTAGTTAGAGTTTAAAATATTGGATGCTATTGAATGTAAATTATTTTTAAATCATGGTACTTTATTATATATATATTTTTTAATTCTCATAATTTACCTACTTCCCTCCTGTTTTCTTTCTTGTTCTTATACTTTTCATTTCTTTATCTCTTTTTACTGCATGGGAGGTCACTAGGAAATGTGGACTAGAAATGGTAATCACAGGCACCCTTCCTTCTCCTGTTCGTAAAGGAAATGTTTTCAGAATTTTTCAATTTAGTATGATGTTTGTTTTAAGTTTTTTCTACTTACATTTTACCAGTTTAAGAAAATTCACCTACTTATAGTTTGCTAAGAGTTATTTTTTAAAGATGAGTGGAATTTCTTTTCATCAAAATTCTTTAGTTTCTGTTAGATTGTTATTATAGAATTTACATAACCTGATTTCTAATGTTAACTTGCCCTGTAATCCCATGTCATAATGTATTACAATTCTGTGCATTTTGGATTCAGTTTGCTAACATTTATCTAAGATTTTGTATTTATGAGTGAGATGGACCTGTAATTTTATTTTCTTACAATGTAAGTTTTAGAGTATTTCCACAATTTTATTCTTTGTAATATTTGTTTAAGATTGAAATTGTCTCTTGTCAGAACTAATAGGAAAAACCACCCAAGACTTATGTTATCTTTGTAGAAAGAATTTTAAGTGCTGATTTAATTTATTGAATATTTATATAATTATTTACAGTTGTTATTTCCCCGGTGTTGATTTTTATTTTGAAGTCATTTGTGCATTTAATATGTTTTCAGATTTCTTGGTATAAAGTTTTTTATTAAGTATTTTTGCATTGTGCAGCATCTCAGTTATATACATTTATTATTTCCTTTTTTCAGTATTTTTGTTGATTATGGTATTACAGTTTTCCCAATTTTCCCCCCTTTATTCCCCCTCCACCCTGCCTCCCCAACTCTCCAACATTCCCCTCCCCCTAGTTCATGTTCATGGGTTGTACATATAAGTTCTTTGAGTCCTCTGTTTCCTCTAACATTTTTATCTCTCCCCATCTATTTTATGCCTACTAATTATGCTTCTTCTTCCCTGTACCTTCCCCCAATTCCTTCCTTCTTCCTCCACACTGAAATCCCTCCATGTGATGTCCATTTGTTTGACTCTATTCCTATTCTAATTGTTTGCTTAGTTTTTGTTTTCATTGTTTTTCTTTCCTTTTAGGTTCATTTGTTGATAGTTGTGAGTTTGTTGTTATTTTACTGTTCATATTTTTTATCTTATTTTTCTTAGATAAGTCTCTTTAACATTTCATATAATAAGGGCTTGGTGATGATGAACTCCTTTAACTTGACCTTATCTGGGAAGCCATTTATCTGCACTTCTGTTCTAGATGAAAGCTTTGCTTAATAGATTAATCTTGGATGTAAGTCTTTGCCTTTTATGACTTCAAATACTTCTTTTCAGCCCCTTCTTGCCTGCAAGGTTTATTTTGAGAAATTAGCTGATAGTCTAATGGGAACTACTTTGTAGGTAACTGTCTCCTTTTCTCTTGTTGCTTTTAGGATTTTTCTCTTTATCTTTCATCTTGGGTAACTTAATGATGATACGCCTTGATGTGTTCCTCTTTGGGTCCAACTTCTTTGGGACTCTCTGGGCTTCTCAGACTTCCTGGAACTCCATTTCCTTCACCAGATTGGGGAAGATTTCCTTCATTATTTGTTCAAGTAAGTTTTCAATTTCTTGCTCTTGTTCTTCTCCTTCTGGCACTCCTATAATTCAGATATTGGAATGTTTCAGGCTGTCCCAGAGGTCGTAGTCTCTCTTCACTTTTTTGAATTCTTGTTTCTTCATTCTGTTCTGGATGAATGTTTATCTTTCCCTTTTGTTCCAAATCATTGCTTTGAGACCTGGTTTCCTTCCTGTCACTGTTGGTTCCCCAAATATTTTCCTTTATTTCATTTTGGGTAACTTTCATTCGTTTTTTTCATTTTTTGACCAAATTCAATCAGTTTTGTGGACATTTTGATTTACCAGGGCTTTAAATTCTTCATCAGGTATGTTGGCTATCCCCTCATCACTTAGCACTTTTTCTGAAGTTTTGCTCTGTTCTTTCATTTGGGCCATATTTCTTTGTCTAAGCACACCTGTTAAGTTGTAAGGAGGTGGGGCCTTAGATATTCACCAGGGCAGGGCAACCCTCTGTTGTGCTGCTGTGCTGCCTGTGGGGGAGGGGCCAGAGAGGGAACAGTGCAGCTCGCCTACTTGGCTCTAGCTCACTTTTCAATAAAGTCTCGTGTGAGACTGGGAGTTTCTCCCACTGTGGCGATCACTTCTGTAGTCCACAGTCAACTCTGAGTCTCAGTGTCACCTTCAGCCAACCCTGCCCATGTGGTCCGCTGCCTCCATAGGGGTTTTTCTCAGTTGACCCCTCCCATGCGGTCCACAGCCTGCCTACCAGTCTGGTTGTTCTACTTGACTTTTTCTTTAATTTCTTGATTCTTGGGGTTCCATGCTGTTTGATTTCCTGGCACTTCTGATTGTTTATTGATTTTAGATTTGTTGTTATCTTCCTTTCTTTGTGTGAGGAAGTGAAGGTTTTCTACCTATGCCTCCATCTTGGCCAGAATTCCTATTATTTCTAATACTGATTATTTCCTTCCATTAGTCTTACAAAGTAGTTGTCCATTTTATTGAATATTTGCTTTATATTTTCTTCCTTGCATTTATGTTGTGACTTCTCAAGTTGGAATCTTTCCTTATTGAATTTTATCCTTTAATTTTGTTTTTTATTAAAATTACATTTTAGGGATTATGCTATTAGAGTTGTATCAGTTTTCCCCCCTCTACCTCCCTACACCCAGCACTCCCCAATTTCTCACACGATCCCCACGCCATTGTTCATGTCCATGGGTCATGCATATATGTTCTTTGGCTACTCCATTTCCTGTACTGTACTTTACATTCCCATGGCTATTCTGTAGCTACCTATTTGTACACTTAATCCATTCACCTCTTCACTCATTTCTTCACACCACCCTCCCATATGGCAATATCCATGGTTCTGTCTATGTTCTTCTTGTTTGCTTAGTTTCTGCTTTTAGATTTAATTGTTGATGTACATGTATTTATTGCCATATTATAGTTCATTTTTTGATCTTATTTTTCTTAAATAAGTCCCTTTAACATTTCATATAACAATGATTTGGTGGTAATGGACTCCATCAGATATATATATATGGAGCTCTTTATCTGCCCTGTGATTCTAAATGATATCTTTGCTGGATAGAGAATCTTGGTTGTAGGTCCCTGCTTTTAATGATTTTGAATATTTCTTGCCAATCCTTTCTAGGCTGCAAGGTTTCTTTTGAGAAATCAGTTGATAATCTCATGGAAATTCCCCTATAGGTAAGTAACTGCTATTCTCTTGTTGTTTTTAAGATTCTCTCTTTATATTTAATCATTGGCATTTTAATTATGATGTGTCTTGGAGTGGGCCTCCTTACATCTATCTTGTTAGGGACTCTCTGTGCTTCTTGGACTTGCATGTCTATTTCCTTAATTAAATTATAGAAATTTCATTTCATTATTTCTTCAAATAAATTTCCAATTTCTTGCTCTTTCTCTTCTCCTTCTGGTACCCCTATGATAAGAATGTTGGAATGCTTAAAGTTGTCCCTGAGGCTGCTTACACTATCCTCATTGTTTTTCATTTTATTTTCCCATTGTTCTGATTGGTTATTCTTTGCTTCCTTATGTTGCAAATCATTCTCAGCTTCATCTACTCTACTGTTGTTTCCCTGCAAATTATTCTCTATTTCAATTAGTGAATCCTTTATTTCTGATTGGGTCTTTTTATGCTGTTGAGGTCCTCACTAAGTTCCTTGAGCATCTTTATAATCAGTGTTTTGAATTCTGCATCTGATAGATTGCTTATCTCCATTTTGTTTATTCCTTTCTCTGAAGTTTTGATCTGTTCTTTTATTTGGGCAATGTTTCTTTGTCTCCTTGTTTTGGCAGCCTCCTTGTGTTGGTTTCTACATATTAGATAGAGCTGTTATGACTCTGTCTTGGTAGTATGGCCTAATAAGGTAGGTGTCCTGTAGGGTCCAATGGCATAGCCTCCCTTATCACCCAAGTTGTGTACTTGAAGTGTGCCCTTTGTGTGGACTGAGTACAACCTCCTCTTGTAGCTGAGCCTTGATTGCTGTTAGTAGGTCAATAGGAGGGATTTACCCAGGTAGTGAGCACTGACCACCAACCTCCACCCTCTCTGGAAAATCAGCTATGTGTGGGGAGGGTGGTGGTGCTCTGACATGGTCTATAGCTGTCCACTTCATGTGAAGGCACTGGGGTTTCTCAGGTAGTGCAGGCCAAAGTCAGCCCCCACCTCTGTTCTGCCCCAGGCCACCCTGCTTGAGCTATAAAGCAATCTGGGATGGCTGCTACTTGGGCTCAGCTTAGAGATTGCCAGGTGAAGCCAAGCTGCGAATCTAGGCTGGCTAATGCTAGTGCCAGGCCTGGAGACACTTAACAAGAGATGTAGGTGCTGGAGGCTCATTGAGGCTGGCTGTTGCTTGTTTGAGAAGATTTAGGAAGGTGTGAAGCATGAGCCAAGACCAGCCACTCATATGGAAAAGTCATTGTTGACAGCTGGTTAGATCCATTATTTAGGTGGGATGGACTCTCTGGAGATACCCAGGGCAGGGCAAACAGTGTTACCCAGGTTGATGAAATCTAGATATGTCACCCACCTGCTCTGTGGCTCTGCAGGGGAGAATGTTCAGAAATGGGACAATGGTCTAGGCCCACCTTTCAGTCTGGGAGAAAGCTGTCTCTCAGCTCCTGCCTTGATGCCAGAATCTTCAGTTCCTTCCTGTATGCCACTGGTACCTTTCAAGCTGCTACCCAGGTACTTGAGTTCAGAGAGAGTCTGAGTAAGTTTATGTGTGTGTTCTTTAAAAGGAACTGTTTGGGACTCCAGAAGTTTCCTTTACCAACTCACTCCCCACTGATTTTTGCAGCCTTAAGTCATGGATAACTATCTTCCTGGCCCTGGAACCCTGGGCAGGGGAGCCTGGTGTAGGGATGGGACTCCTCACTACTGAGATACCCCTTCAAAATTTTTAGTCACCACACATGGATGTGGGGCCCATCCCCATCTCCATCCCTCATACAAGTCTGGATGGATGGGCTTTCTTTAATTCTGTAGTTGTCAGACTTCCATTCAACTCAATATCTAATGGTTCTGTATGATGGTTGTTCTACAGTTTAGTTGTAATTTTGATGTTGTTACGTAAGGAGGTTAGTCATGTTTAGCTATGCTGCCATCTTGACTGGTAGTCTCTTTGGTTTTCTAATATAATTTATTAGGTTATATATTTTCCTTTAAATACCAATTATCTGAAATCTGCAATTTTGTTATGCTGTAGTTTCTTTATTGACCAATTTTAAGTATTTTAACATAATTATTATTTATTTGATCCAAAATTATTTCAACTGTATTTTAATAACAATTTTTGTTTACATTTTATTATTTATTCCTAATAGATGACTATATGAGAAATTTTGATTTCTTAGAATATCAAGAAATTGTAAATCTATCTCATTTTATTAATATATAACTAATTTTATTAATTTTGTTCCTTAAATTGTGGCCTTGTTGATCAATTTTCCCAAGTGTTACATATTTTCTTTAGAAAGATGTATATTTTGTATTGATTATGTTAATGTGCTAACTATGTATGTTGTTAGCTAGTTGTATTGCTCAGAATTTGTATATAAATACTATTTTTGATATATCTATCATTCACTATAAAATTTGTGTTTAAAGATCCTGCCATGATATTACTGATGATAGTGGTGATTTTTTTCTTAGTCCTTTCAGTTTCTGTTTATTGTATTCTAGGCTATGTTATTTTGTACATCAAACTTTAGAATTATGAGAGAAGGAAGATTTTGGCATGGTAGGAGGAGGCAGATTGCACTTCCCCCTACACACGGGAGACAAACCTAGGCAATCTACAGAGGAACAGAACAGACAGCCAACAGTACCACAGTATATATGAAAATAGGAGATCAAAATCTGTAGCGGACATTGAAAAACCAGAGTAAGGAGAGTTCTTCAGGACAATCAGAGCTCAGGGATCAACACAGAGACCAGGGTAGCTGAAGCCTCGGCCCAGTGCTTGCCAGGTCTGCCACAGGACTCTACAGAAGGAGCCAGGTCAACCGCTTGCCTCTGTGGCAAACACGCTGAGGATGTGAGCACCCACACATAGCCCTAGGTGGAGTGCACGATGGAGCCCATGGGACCAGAGGCTCCCGCAACCAGAGGAGGGGGCTTTGGGGAAGCTGACACCAGGAACATGGGGAGTGGGAGTGATCTGTGGGAGAACCAGAGCCCATGCATGTGAACCCAGGGAGTGCACACGATCCGATCTGTGGGAAACCCGGAGTTCATGCCTGTGAACTTAGGGTAAGCGTGCGCATTGTAGAACACCGGAACCCACACTTGTAAAATGAGGCAGTGAGCGCACTACATAGGAAAACTGGAGCTCACACCTGTTAACCCAGGGAGTGAGCACAATCCATGGGAAGACTAGAGCTCATCCCTGTGAATGCAGGGTGAGCACGTGGGAAACCCACAGAGCCCACACTCCTAAACTCCAGCAGTGCGTATGCTCCATAGAAAACCTGGAATCCACACCCATAAACCAAGGATGGCATGCACACCCCATAGGAGACTCAGAGCTCACACCCATAAACTCCAGGAAAGTACGCTTGACAGCGCCCTCAGAGCTCATGCCCAGAGGCCCTGTGCGGAGAGGCACTGGGCTAGCCCTGGGGAGAATAGCCCAAAGCTAACTGAATGCTGAACAGGGAAAAAATGATACCATCACCCCTCAGCCACTGCAGCCAGCAAGGCCAGAAAAACTGGCTTGGCAAGTTTGAAAACAGCAAGGGTTTTTTAAAATTATTTTTAATTTTTAAATTATTTTTATCATTTTTACCCCTCAACTTCATTTGCTTCTTTACTTCTTTCTTGTTTTACTCCATCTTCCTTTCATTCCAATTTTATCTCTTCTTCCTTCCTCTTCTTTTTTATTTTTTCATTTTTATCTTTTCTCTTTTTAAATACCCACGAGTTAGGCAAAAACAAAACAAAACCCTGAACTGTGAAAAAAAACAGAGATGGTCCCAAAAAGAGGGCATCCCAACAGCTGAGACTGTGGAAGCTGTGAACACCAGGATACCCGAGGGAGACTGAGCAACTGAATCTCACAGGTATTCTACCACAGAAGCTCACACAATAAACCCAAGGAGCTAGAACAGATCAATTTAAGAAGCTGAGGCTAACAAGAAGAGTCTCACAAATAATAGGAAGACACAGAAACAATCCCCAAATGAAAGGAAAAGAGGAAGCCCCAGAAAGAATGCTAAATGAAACAGAGGCAACTCAACTATCAGATGTTGAGTTCAAAGAAATGGTTATCAGGAAGCTCCATGAGCTCACAATGAGCTACCAGAAACTACAGGGAAGCTATGATGAACCCACTGCAAACTATATCAACATAAAAAAGGAAATAGATACTATCAACAAAGGCCAAGAGGAAATGAAGAATTTCTGAACTGAAGAACACAGTAGAAAGAATCAAAAGCAGAATCGATGAAGCAGAAGATTGGATCAGCGAATTGGAGCACAAAATAGGAAAAAACACCCAGAAAGAGCAAGAAAAGGAAGAGAGGCTCAGAAAGAAAGAACAGGGATTAAAAGAAATGCAAGATGATATGAAACGTAATAATATATGTATAATAGGGATGCCAGAAAGAGACGAAGAAGAGAAAGGCATAGAAAACTTATTTGAAAAAGTAATGAATTTACTTTAAAAAGTAACTTCCCTAATTTGATGAGAGAAAAAGTCACACAAATCCAGGAAACACAGAGAGTCCCAATCAAGAGGAACCCAAAGAGACCAACTTCAAGACACATCATAATTAAAATGGCAAAATTCCAAGACAAAGAGAGAATCTTAAAGGCAGCAAGGGAGAAAAAGGAAGTAACATGCAAGGGAGCCCTGATAACGTTAGTAGCTGACTTCTCACTGAAAATGCTCCAAGCCAGAGGAGAATGGCAAGAAATATTCCAAGTAATGAGAACCAAAGGGCTGCAACCAAGATTACTTTACCCAGCAAGGCTTTCAACCAAGATAGAAGGCCAAATAAAGAGCTTCTCAGACAAAAGAAATCTAAAAGAATACATCTCTACCAAACCAGTTCTGCAAGACATATTAAAGGGACTGCTTTAAGGAAAGGAAGGAAAAGAGGGAGAGTGGAACACAGGTAGGAAAATGGCAATGAATAAGTACTTCTCAATAATAACCCTAAATGTAAATGGATTAAATGCTCCAATCAAAAGACATAGAAGAGCTGAATGGATAAGAAAGCATGACCCACACATATGCTGCTTACAAGAGACCCACCTCAGGACAAAAGACCTATACAGACTCAAAGTGAAGGGCTGGAAATAAATTTTCCAAGCAAATGAAAGGAAAAAAAAAAAGCTGAAGTAGTGATACTCATATCAAACAAAATAGACTTCAAAAGAAGAGCCATAAAGAGAAACACAGAAGGTCACTTCATAATACTCAAGGGAAGAATCCACCAAGATGACATAAACATTGTAAATATATATGCACCTAACATAGGAACACCCAAATACATAAAGAAAATCTTAGAGGACTTCAAGAAAGATACTGACAGCAACACAATTATAGTAGGGAATTTTAACATCCCAATTTCAAAAATGGACAGACCTTCTAAACAAAATATCAACAAAGATATTGTGGCATTGAACAACACTGTAGATGAAATGGACTTAACAGATATATATATATATATATATATATATATATATATATATATATATATACAGCCCTTCATCCCAAAGAAACTAAATAAACATTCTTTTCAAATACACATGGAACATTTCCAAAGATAGACCACATGATAGCACACAAAACAAGCCTCAACAAATTCAAGAAAATTAAAATCATACCAAGCATTTTCTCTGACCACAAGGGACTGAAACTAGAAACCAATCCCAAGGGGAAAAACCCAAAACACTCAAAATCATGGAGATTGAATAGAATGCTATTAAACAATGAATGGGTCAAGAATGAAATTAGGGAGGAAATAAAAAAGATTCTAGAAACAAATGATAATGAACCCACAATAAACCAAAACTTATGGGACACAGTGAAGGCAGTCCTCAGAGGGAAGTTCATAGTGATACAGGCCTACCTAAAAGAGATAGAAACATTTCAAGAAAACAATTTAACCCCATGCCTACAAGAACTCAAGGAACAACAACAAAGACAGCCCAGAGCAAGCAGAAGGAAGGAAATAACCAAGATCAGAGCAGAATTAAATGACATAGAGACTAAAAGCGCAATTCTAAGGATCAATGAATCCAGGAGCTGGTTCTTTGAAAAGATAAACAAAATTGACAAGCCTTTAAGCAGGCTCATCAAGAAAAAGAGAGACAGGACTCAAATAAACACAATCAGAAATGAAAGAGGAGAGATTACAACTGGCACCACAGAAATACAAAGGATTGTAAGAAATTACTATGAAGAACTGTGTGCCAAGAAATTTGAAAACCTAGGTGAAATGGACAAGTTTATAGAAAAATGTAATCTCCCATAACTCAATCAAGAAGAAGCAGAAAGCCTGAACTGACCAATAAC
>PVKU01006252.1:0-91490 GCA_004027475.1 Anoura caudifer
TGTCTGTTTATTGGGTTTGGCAAGTGACAGGCAGCATGAACACTGGTGTCATTTCTTGTTTCATTACCACTTGAACTTACATGAGTTTCTTAGCCCCTTGAGCTTCAGTTTTCTCCTTGTTAAAAATGGGCTAAAAAATTCCTGCTCTGCTTATTTCATTTGCTTGTTGTGACAATTCCAGGGGGAAATATGTATGCAAGCTGTTGTCAAATGCTTTAGGACCATGATATATTATTGTTGTTGTTGTTGTTGTTGTTGCTGTTGTTAGGTGAGGAAGCTAGAAAATGTCTATAGTGCAAAAGAAAGCAACAGTTCTGTTTTTAGGTGATTTGGACTCAAAACAGCTCATTTGAAGGAAGTCTTTTGGAACATGTAAAATTTTTCTTAAGAACTTATGGTCCCTGAGCTTTAGGCCAGAGAGCAGTCTAACACACTGTGAGACTTGGGTTCGGGGCTGCTGCCCTCCCTGGACCCTCTCACTTTTCCCCTATGCACAATGTGAAGTTGCCCTACATATGCTCTCTATCCTCTTCTAGTCTAGGTCATCCTGCACTATGGTGCAGATTGAACATAGTTTCCAGAGATTTCACATTTCAAATGACCTTTACATGTAGGAACTTCCACATTTCTATAGGCCTAGCCTTTTGAACAGCAGGTTCATTTGTAGGTCTGGCCTACTTGAGCCTAGCATTGCCTAGAGAACATGTGAATTTTGTGGGAAAATAGCATGAGATCTGGAAGGAGACCTGCTATGGGATTCTGTCCAACAGTCTTTTAAGCCTCAGTCATTTTGACCCCAAAGGTGCAAACAACTGCTCTCAGAGGGAGACTCTGCCTGAACATTCCTGGAGACAGTTTTCCTGGTCCAAACAGCCCTGAGATCAAATAGACACAAGGTTACAGACTCAGAACAGTACTCAGATGAAAACTGACATTTCCAGTAGGCCTGATTTAATTATACAGGAAACTCATTATTAACCATATCATAAAGATTTATGTTTTCCCTCCATTTGGCTGCTACCAGACAATGCTAGAAACAGTTTCTACATAAATTTCACCATGCAATTCCTCTTTGTCTTGCTGTGGGGTTTGACTTTCTAGAGGCTTCTACTCATCACATCCCCCTGGTCCTCATAAAAACCAGGATCCAAGATGCTGTCCAAGCTGAAGCCATTTTGATAGTGCAGTTAGAATAAATGCTACTGCTAAAAGCTGAGAGTCTCCCCATTCTCAGATATCATTCTTTCGACCTACTACTCTGCTTTCTTTTTAAAGTATATTTTATTAATTATACTATTACCGTTTTCCTAGTTTTCCCCTCTTAATTCCCCCTCCACCCTGCACCTCCCAAACCTCTAGCATCACCCCCCTTAGTTCATGTCCATGGGTTGTACATGTAAGGTTTTTATTTAGTTCTCTGTTTCCTATACCACTTTTTAACTCTCCCAATCTATTTTATGCCTACCAATTATGCTTCTTCTTCCCTGTACCTTTTACCCCCTATTCTTCCTTTCCCCCTCCCCACTGAAGTCCCTCCATGTGATGTCCATTTCTACGATTCTGTACCTGTTCTAGTTGTTTGCTTAGCTTTTGTTTTCCTTTTCTTTTAGGTTCATTTGTTGATATTTGTGAGTTTGTTGTCATTTTACTGTCCATATTTATGATCTTCTTTTTCTTAGATAAGTCCCTTTAACATTTCATATCATAATGACTTGGTGATGATGAACTCCTTTAACTTTACCTTATCCGAGAAGCACTTTGTCTGCCCTTCCATTCTAAATGAAAGCTTTGCTGGATAGAGTCATCTTGGATGTAGGTCCTTGCCTATCATGACTTCCAATACTTTTTTCGAGCTCCTTTCTGCCTGCAAGGTTTCTTTTGAGAAATTAGCTTATGGTCTTATGGGCACTCTTTTGCTGGTAATTGTTTTCTTCTCTCTTGCTGCTTTTAGGATTCTCTCTTTATCTTTAATCTTGGGTAACTTAATGATGATGTTCTTTGGTGTGTTCTTCTTTAGGCCCAACTCCTTTGGGACTCTCTGGGCTTCCTGGGCTTCCTAGAAGTCTATTTCCTTTGCCAGATTGGGGCAGTTTTCCTTCATTATTTGTTCAAATAAGTTTTCAATTTCTTGCTGTTGTTCTCCTTCTGGCACGCCTACAATTCAGATATTGGGACATTTCAGGTTTCTCCAGAGATTCCTAAGTCTCTCTTCACCTTTTTCAATTCTTCCTTCTTCATTCTGTTCCAGTTGGATGCTTATGTCTTCCTTTTGTTCCAAATCATTAATTTGAGTCCTGGTTTCCTTCCTGTCACCGTTGGTTCCCTGACTATTTTGCTTTATTTCATTTTGGGTATCTTTCATTTGTTTTTTCATTTTTTGAACAAGCTCAATTAGTTCTGTTAGCATTTTGGTTACCAGGGATTTACATTCTCCATCAGATCAGTTGGCTATCTCCTTATCACTTCATTCTCTTTCTGAAGTTTTGCTCTGTTCTTCAATTAGGGTCATATTTCTTTGTCTTGGTGCACCTGCTAAATTGTAAGGTGGCAGGGCCTTAGGTATTCACAAGGACTGGGCAGCCTTCCTTGCTGTGCTGTGGAGCTGCCTGTGGGGGAGGGGCCATAGAAGAAACAATGCAGCTCTCCTGCTCCTCTCTAGCTTACTTTCCAAGGAACTCTCATGTGAGACTGGGAGTTTCTCCCCACAGCAGCAACTGCATTAGTCCATAGTGAGCTCCGATTTTCAGTTTCTTCTGCAGCCAGCCATGCCTGTGCAGTCTGCCACTTTGTGGCAGTCAGCCCTGCTCCCACAGTCCACTGCCTCATTGTAGTTTTTCTCAGCTGGCCCCACCTATGCCAAGGGTTCTTGCCAGGCTGGTTGTTCTGGTTGACTTTTTCTTCAATTTCTTGGTTGTCAGGGTTCCATGCAGCTTGATTTTCTGGCACTTATGGTTGTTTATTGATTTTAGATTGGTTGTTATCCTTTTGGTTGTGTGAGGAAGCAAAGGGTTTCTATCTAAGCCTCCATCTTGGCCAGAGCTCCCTACCTTGCTCTCTATCTCCTCCCAGGATCAGGACCTCCTCTACTGACATTCAAGGCCTTCCTTAATTCATCCCTGCAGTTTAGAACAGTGGGGAAAATACTTGGTTTTAAATCCAAGAAGATCAGTTTGAATGCCAGCTTTATCTCTTATGTGACCTTTAACGATTACTGTACTTTTCTTTCTGAACCTCTTTTTTCACCTATCAAAGGGAGATAATAATGTCTCATGGAACTGTTATGAAGATTTAAGAGATAATAATAAATGTAGAACATCTGGCCCAGCCCTTGATCCATGGTGGCTGCTCAGTTGTCAGTAGCCATGAAAGCTGCAATTCTATCATGCACAATCTGGTCCCAAACTCACCTTCAACCTACCATCTTATCTTTCCCACACATCCTGTGCTCTAGCCATATTTAGACTTTGTTATTACCCTAAGACTCTCTCAGCTGTTGCCTTTACCTCATGCCTTTGCTTTTGCACATACCTGTACCTAGAACTTCTTTTCCCTTATACTCACCTGTCTAACATTAGATCTGTACTTCAAGCCCTAGCTCAAAGAAAGTTCTTCTGGATCCCCAGCCTGAAGTGATCATTTACATCTGAGACCTTGTAGCTCTTCAGCATCTCATCATAATTCCAGCCAAAGAACTATTTGAAGTCTTGTACTTGATGCTACAGTGTATCTTGAAGTGAATCAGACCCATTACCAACATTCAAGAAGCTCAGTCTGTTGAACAACCAGAGAAACTAGGCCACTGATAGCAGCAGCTCTAAGTTGAGGTCCTAAGTAGCTACCTCATGCTTGCCTTCCCACAGGAGGACTCACAGGTTGTTCTGTTTGGGGAAGCGAAGGACTACAAGGGGTGCCATCTTTTCATGTTCCAACAACATCTTAAATTTTTATAGATGTTATCTTCCTGTGTTGCTTTGAAGTATCTGATTCAGACAGGCCAAGACAGCCTAAGGATAGTGAGCTAATCTATGTGGCAATGAGAGCTAAAACACTGGGGTCAGAGAGACCTGGGTCATAATCCTGATTCTTTCCCTCTTACTAGCTATGTGACCTTAGGCAAGTTACTTCATCTTTCTGTAAAGCTTTTCTGAGGAGTGAATGGGAAAGGCCAGGCACAAGTTGAGGCACATGTTGGATACTCAATAAAAACTTGTTATTGCCCTAGTGGTATTTTTTCTGCCACCATCAAGGGTACTTACAACATAGATGGGCTTTTCTTAGGCCCCACTCAAGGGAACTTATAACCTGAGGTGCTGAAGAACTTTTTCCACAATGAAGGCTTTTCCCATGAGGCTACCATGAGTCATGTGTGGGCCCTGAGGAGAGTTCAGAGAGGCCACCCTTGCCAGAAATGGTGGCTTCAGTAAGGATACATTAATGTGAGGTCAGCTGGTGATGATGGCTTTTAGTACTCTAGTGAAAGCTGTCCACTCAGATTTCAAAGGTAAGAAAAAGTGTGTCTCTTCCAGGAAGAGCTACTTTTGAACAATGTGATTGAGAGATGATGGGAGATAATGAGGAGGGTTTGGTGACAGGTACTTCATAAAATATGACATAAGGATGATCTTGGCAGAGCTTTCACTTAATGCTTAGTGCTTTGTCCTCTGTGGGTTTGGGGGACCAGTTTCCAGTCCCTTGGAAGTGCCCTAAATGGGCTCAGTTGTGGGCTGGGCTATGTATTTAGCAACGTGGACTGGTGAAGACAAGGAGGACTGAGTTATAGAGTCAAGTCCCTTCAAAATCTTCTGAGAAAACACAGGCCTTGTGAAAACTGGTGAGGAAATGTGGGTGTCATTTTTGCAGGTGATGGTATCTGAAGTAGGGCTTGTGTTTTTGGGTCAGAATGGCAATAGGAACTTGCAGAAACTGGAAGTTTGAGGCTTGGAGCTAAGTACATTGCCAGATGCTGAACATTGAACAGCTAAAAGCAGCAAAAATCTGCCAGCAGCTGGTGGGGAGAGGAAGATTGTCTGTAGCCTGTAGTGGAAAGGCCAGACAAAAGCAGGGCAGGGAGACAGGACCTATCCAAACATACTGTTTCTTAGGATAGATCCAGCAAGGAGCTGAAATACTCAGCAGTGAAATCAAGGCAGAAGCCCAGCTTTGTGGACTTGGCCAATATGGTTGGGGTGGAAAAAAGGCTGTGGCTCTGTAAACACAGAGAAATGGGGCTCCCCCAGCCCCACTGATTACCTATTCTTTGCAGCAAGATACAAGATGAGTAAGCCTCATCTTGTATGAGGTTCCCTGTGGTAGGGTAAGGTCAGGACTGGGACTAGGAGGAGAGGTTCTGAGACTGGTTGTGAGGGGCAGTTGATGGCAGGGAATAATAGACTGGCTGACCCAATTCTGTCTTAGTTCTTTGTTTATTTCCACTTGGACAGCATATTAGATTTTACTTTGCTACATTTTTCTTAATTTATTCAACCAGTCTTTATTTATTGGACAACTGCTTCACTCAGACCCTCTGCTCTATTCTGAGCAAAGTAGTGATACTAAACCCATGCTGCTCTTCTTAAAGACCTCTATCTGTCTACTGGGGTTGGTGCTAGACAGATGCTTAGAGCACAGCATAGCGAGGGTGATATTAGTGTTTGCATGGGGCAACACTGGAGCACAGCAGAGCGTGCCCAAGAGGGCAAAGGCACATCCTGGAGGGAATAGATGGCTAACTAGCATGCTTCTGGCTATGATGCAGTAGTGAAGTTGGTTCCTAATTCTGCAGTCTTCTCTAACAGAGAACTTTGGGGGTGGGGAAGACATGTCAAGGCAAAGTGTAGGAAATTCTAGGCTCCTCACCAGGACTGATTTGATTTAATTCTCACAGTAGGGACCATGAAGTAAGCCCAAACACTCAGAAAGCTAACTGATTATTAAAAAACAACCTGTCTTAGTGGACTGGCTCTAACACAGGTTAGAAGTTAGCAGGATAGGAAAGTACCTTGGAAGGAAAAAAGTAGAAGTAGCCAACTTCATTTGGGGCCCAGGAATTTTTTCCAAGTTGGCAGCGAAGACTTATGGGAAAATATAACTTCCAGAGAGGTTTAGTCCCCTTTTTCCTCTGGGGTGAGGGGGAGTTTCCCTCAGGAGAAGGATATGCCAAGGCCCTAGATCCTCCTGGGAGAAAAGTGTTCTTTTAATGATCCAGAGACTAGTATTTTATTCTGAAGTGGGATGGAGAATGACAAGCATGATTTTCCAGGGAATGAAATTCAGGAGAGGACAGTAACACCTTATACCTCAGGCCCTTGAGAAAGAATAGCACCACCAGGGCAGCTCAGCAACCAAACAAAGGCACTGATGTCTCTTCTCAGAGGGGATGGTTACAGTGCAGGGAAATTCACCAAAGGCAATAATAGAGGTCACTAGTAGGAATGGTTATTTTTGTTTTTTAAAATGATTTGACAAATATTAAGAAGAAAATTATGCTGTGTCAGAACCCAGGGTTCAATAAAGAGGAGGCAGGTCTCAGTAGGTTTTCTGGCTCTTTCCATCCTAAAATGTCCTATTTGTTCTATATAGAATAACAAAATTCACTTGTCTCTCTCCCTCTTATCTCCTTCCCTGTCTCATTTTGTTCCAGTTTCATAAAGTCGCTGTGAGGATCAACCTTGGTTCAGCCTCAAGAATCACATGCACATTCTGTGGCCATCTGCTCTTTAGTATCTTCTGCTAGTGATCTATCCAGGTCCATTTACTTGTCTGGAAATACTCTGAGAGCCACCTCCTTCCTGGGTCAGTGCTCTAATTTGTAGCACAGCGTAAAGGTACCTTTGTGCACCCCCACTGAAAAATACTTCCAATTGCTTATTCCAGGAAGGAAGAGAATTCACAAAATACCACTGAGACCAGCCCTCTCTCATCTGTTGTCATTGTACCCATTTTATAGGTAGATAAAGAAAAGCCTGGGACTATAAAGACTAAGACATCTGAAAAGCCAGTGGCACCAGACTGCACCTGATCTCAATACTTTCACACACAGTTGTTGATTGTAAAGCAAGAGTGCTAGCATCAGCTTATAACACAGAGCAGACAGATTCCTGTTTTCCCCAAGTACAGACTGGGGATAAGGACAAAGAAGACAATTAGAAAATTATTTTAAACATGTAAGACATGCCTCTAAAGTTATATGACTTATTTTCGTTCATCCTGGTGTGGTCAACAGATTGATAAACTTGGGGACAGAAAGTTTTTGTTCAACACTCTTATTTGCCATGGACAAGCTGTGTGACCTTGGGAAAGCTAGTCAGACTCTTTGGTCCTCCATTACCTCATTAGTAAAGGAATGGTAAAGCATCTGACTACAAAAAAGGAGGTTAGAGATGTGGCAATACTGACAAATGGCAGCAGGTTCGCTGTCATCAAACCTCCTAGGTAGGGTTTTAGGTGGGTTCTTGGTGCTCATAGTATTTGTGGAACTTGTCTTGGGCATCTGCCTTCAGAGGTGGCCAGCCATTCTTGGCACAGCTCTTTATCATATGAGGACAGGTTTGATTGCCAGTAATCCAAAGTTTTTCTAAGAGAATATGGAGAAAGTGGATGGTTAAACTAGGAAAGGCTAGATTTAGCTACAAAGGGTTGTGTGATTCAAAAACTGTCTTTAGCTCTGGCTGGTGTAGCTCAGTGGATTGAGCACAGGATGCAAGCCAAAGGGTTGCCAGTTCAATTCCCAGTCAGGGCACATGCCTGGGTTGCAGACCAGGTCCCCAGTAAGGGGTGCGTGAGAGGCAACCACACACGGATGTTTCCCTCCCTCTCTTTCTTCTTCCCTTTCCAGTATCTAAAATTAAATAAATAAAATATTTAAAACAAAAACTGTCTTTAAGGGCTACCTCTATAGCCCCACAGGGTTTGAGTAATAGCTCCTGTGAAAAAAAATGTGTAAAACCTCTCAAGCAGATGACTTGAAGGGAGACATTTCATTGATGGTGTAAATTCTAATTCCTTTACTTAAAAACAGTCTCATTATCATGAACTCCTGTATAAAAGAGCATCTATGTAAATGCCTAGGTATTTGCACCCTGTGAGCCTCCATTTTTCAATCAACTGAGGATGTTGGGAATCAATGGTCTCCAGGGTTGCTTCCACTTCTGTGTTAATAGTTCTGCTTCTGCTTCTGCATGGGCTGATATCACCTTGCCTTAGTTATCACAGAGGATACTGGGAATAATAGCAGTTAGAGAGCCTTAAGCTTTCCATTAAGTAAGTGTTTTAATCATATCTATTTTACAGATGAGGAAATTGATGATGAGAGATAAAATGATTTGCCTATGGTCACACAGTAACTAGTAAGTGGTAGAGCCAGGATGAAAGTTCATGGACCCTGGCTCCAGGGTTCATACTTTGCTCTATTGGAGAGGGTATGGTGAACTGAGTCTTCCAGTTTTCTCATCCAATAGAAATTATGAGAGTGATGATTGACTAGGGCAGAATCTCCCTTTGAGTGTTGTCACTTGGCAGTGAGCCCCCAGGAGGACTTTTGATGCACCATTGCTACTCAAAGGCATTTGAGGATCAAGGTCATTATAGGGCTGGGTATCAACACTACCAACCCTTTGGAAGTGTCCAGGAGAGTTACAGAGTATGAAATTGACTCCTTCCAAGTCCACAACCCTCTCCACTCAGAGGCTTCTAGTCCACTGCTCAGAGGCCATCATTAGTGGCATAACCATCTGCCTGCTAAGCCGCTCAAGAGGGGCCTTGGTTCTCAGCAGTACCCAGGAAACCCCAAGAGTGGCCAGTCATAGTAGCCCTGCATTCCAGCTAATTTAGCTCTTGGCTCACTTGAGCAGCATTGCACCTCTTCTGGCATATTTTGTTTGGTACTCGATAAAAGGGAAGGAGAGGGAGGGAGTACAAGAAAATGTATTTATTTCCTAGACATTTTGACATTATTGGCATTGTCTTCATTCTTGCCTCAGGACCTCTTGAAAACAGGGGTCTTTGATCAATATTCTCGACATTTGAGGGTCATCTACTAAATTCAGCCCCCTTTCCCAGGCTGCATGGTTTCCACTCAAAGGCTGAGCTGATCGGAGTTGCTATGTGGTTGGAAAGAACAAAAGGATGATCAAGAAGCTGGGGACTTGGATCACCAATGTCTAGGACTGGACACACTTGTATAGCCCATGAGGTCCAAAGCTCTTAGCTCACACTTGAGAAAACAAGCCCAGAGGAAAGCAGGGCCTCAACCACCACTGTGCACTTGGCTTTCTGCCAAGTTGGGACTAGGAAGCAGGATTTTTTCTGGCCCATGTTTCCAGGCAGGCATAAATCTCCTTCCTGGCCATCATGAGAAGCAAGGGGTTGGGGAGCAGCCTAATTTCTTTTTCTAGATGCAAGTCCTCTGCTCCTTCTTTTAACCTCCAGCCTAATGTCCTGCTGTTCCTGTGCACTGTGATCATATTCCACTTGATTATTTACATCCCTGCCTTGTCTCCTCTGCTACACCACAAGGCTCAAGTTCAGGGCCTAAGCCTGATGTGCATCTGTATTTTCCCAGTTCCTTCCAGGGCCCAACAAGTCCTGATACAAAATAAGAATTCAGCACATGTTTGTTGAATGTATGAATGGATTATTGAGTGAATGAGTGAACAAGTGAATGAATAGAAACAGATAAGTAACAATAAAAGTCTTTTGTGCTAAAGTACATACTAAGTGTGAATTAGAATGTTCTCATTTTTATATTGAATTACATTAGCATTTCAGAATTTAGCAGGGAAGAAATTACAGACAAATTCATGCATGCTCATTCCTCAGTTATGTCTAATCCCCAAAGATTTAAAGGAGAAACAGTAGCTTAATGTTGTAATTCTGTTTTTCTCTCCTCTTTTGCTGGTTGACATGTATGATACTATGCATGTTTTGAAATGCATTTTCTATCATTTCAGGCTTCTTATATGAGACCATAAAATTAAGACATAATTTTATTTTTCTTCCTTTCTTTTTTGCTATGGCATTACTTAGTTAATGTACCTTTTTAGCATATTTGAAAAGTGAAGTTTGTTAAATGATACAAGCCCACATATGGCTACCTAGCTAGCTTTATGGATATGTACACTTGGCCAGATCTCTAGGTGCAGAACAAGCAGGGCCCAGGGAGGACCCTGGACTCTGGGTTTGATAGTCCTTAGTATGGTAGGCTGGATGTGGTAGAGTCCTCTATGTGGCCTCTGAACAGGAGAAAGCAGTGACCATGAGGTGTGGCTTATTATATGAAAAGGCCTCTCTCAGGTAGGGTGAGCAGGGAAGAGACTCCAATCCTGAAAGCCCCAATGGGGTAGGGCTAGTAGAGGTCACATCCTGGGACTTGTGCTTGGCTTTTATACATCACCACAGTCTATGGGAAAGTAGTTTCACAGCAAAGCCTGCCATTTGAGAGGCAGTATTGGGAAGCAGTGCAGCAAAAGCATTTAGGAGGTTGGGCTCCAGACTCCCATCTTTCCTAACCAAGAGATCTGGCGCAAGTTATTCCATGTCTCTGAGCCTCAGTTCCCTCTTTTGTAATTTGGAGGTAACACCATCCTGCTACCAGGAGTTTCATTTCTGTGACTTCAGGGACTTGGTACAGACCCTAGCCAATTAAAGGCACTCAACATGTGTGTCCATGGCTGGGACAGTAGTAGATGGTGAGAGTGGTTGTCAATAGTATGGTAACAACAGCTTCTTATTGAGTGCTTTCTAACCACTGAGGATATAGGCTCTGAAGGGCAAATTTACTTGCTTGGCATCACAAAGCCATCACCCAGGGCTGTCTCAAGGGTTCAGTGAACTAACAAAGGCCACAAAAGCCAAGTCATCAACACTTCCTTGCTTGCCTTTGCATCTTCCAGTCCATTTAGAGAAGCATAACCTAAAACAGGCCATTCCTCTGGCCTGCTGTTTAGCTGATCTTGAATCTCACTGGAGTTTGAGGGAAGGTTTTCCTAAGAAAGGATGCTACATGTGTTGTCCATGAGCTATGTGTACCATCAGTCAGCAAAATGTCATGGCTGTAACTATAAATTATGTTTGCTTGAAGGAAAAAAACTATACCTTGAAGACCTTCAGTGTCAGTGTGATTTAAATCAGCTAAGCAGCTGGCTTACTGTGTTCTTTCCCCATTTTGGCCTTTCTGTGGAAGGGGACTGTAACTATTTTCTAGGTAAGAAGAAAACAGGAAGGTATCTACAGAAGGAAGGGGAGACACACAACCCTTGGGTGTGGGGAATCATAGTTTTCTGACTTCCAGATGTCAATTACAATGCATACATTTTCCAGAACCACAGAGATTTGTCTGGTATTTAAGGTGGAGTTGTTTTAAGGAAATAAAACAAGGTAGGTTGAAAGTGAGGAAGGAAAGCCTAGCAGGATGATGGCCACGCTGTCAGCCCAATGAGAGAGACTTAACCTACTCCTGTGTAAACAGAAAGGGACAGGATAGCTCTTCTTAGTCCCCTTCCTCTTTCATGTGCCATTATTTTATGGGCTGTTCAGTGAACCAGAGCTGATCACAGTCTGAGCAACCTAGCGTACTCCTGATGACTCTGGTATGTTCTCTAACATCCCTGCCTCAGTTTCCTGATCTGCAAAGTAGTGGAAAGCAAGTTTATATAGTTCTTAATGAGGCTGTTGGTTTTGGCTTGGGTTGGGTTTTTTGTTTGTTTGTTTGTTTTAAGAAACTCCACGGAAATGGAGGAGGCAGCTCTAGCCTGAGGATGATCCTGCTCAGTCTGAAATTAAATTGGGGAGGGGCTGGAAGTGACACTGTGTGTGGGAGCTTTGTCCAGCAGAGCTCTTCCAGTTGCCATTGATAAGAATAAGTCTACCAAGACATGATCTGCATGTAGAGGAAAGGCTGACTAGTCTCTCAGAGGAGAAAGGTCTTGAGCCTTTCTCCTAATGGGCTTTTATTGAGTTCAGTTTGCATAGGGATGCATTTCAAAGAAAGGAGGTATGGTTTACAGGAACATTTCTGGGATAATGGGGGTCCTTTTGAGTCAGGGTCTGGTAGACAGGGTGACACCAATTGGCCATAAAACCTGCGGAAACAGACTTATTTTGTGCTTGGAGCTGTAACATTTAAATTGAGGGCATTCTTAGCAAAGCAGGTTTCACAGGGTTTTATGCATTCTTTCTTAAGCCTCATCACCCCCTACCCCAGCCAGGAACCACCCATTCTGGCACAGGGATGCACCCACCTCCAACATTGTTTCAGGCCTGAATCAGGTGGGGGAAGCAAGGCAGCCAAGAAATTAGGGGACTTTTTACAGATAGAATGAGGACTCAGGCTATGATAAAGTCAAGAGATGAGGGTCTTTTTTCCCTCATCCACAATTCCCTAAGTCATTTCCTGATGGATCCTTCATGACTGTGTCTGTCTTAGGTTATTCCTTCCTTGAGGAATCTTACCCATCATTGACTATCCAGCCATCCTCCAGGGGTCTAGCAGGGTGAAGTAAAGGGGGCAGAGTCTGTGCCCCTGCCAGGAGGATAAGTTTTGTCTCCTTAGTGGCTTATGGTGCCAAGGTCCCCTAGCCATGGGGCCTTTTTACCTGTTGGCAGGGTCACAGCTCCTGAAACCAGGCAGGACAGTCCCCAACAAAAGTGGTTGGTAACCCAAATATGTTTCAATGAGGGGAAAGCTGGGCCAGCGTAGGCATCTGGCTTCTTCTGCTGGGATGCCACCTTAAAGTTCCCTTGTCTTCCAACCTAACCCGTCTGCCTTTGGTGCTTGCCTGCACTCCCAGAATGCATCATAGCAGAGATTAATGCATTTGCCATGATGCCAATAGCCTGTTTAGGCAAATATGTTAACCTTTACTTTTCATTTCCAGAAGTGCTAAGGAATTGTTCTGGGGGTGATATCCATAGACAGGCCTTCATAAATTCTGTGTATTCTCGCTGATATTACAAGTTTCAGGGAGCTGAGAGGAATTGCTCCTTGGACTAGCGTAATTTCTTTCTCTATTTCAAGTCCAGACAGAAAAGAAAACTGACTGACTCAAACTTTACAAAGCTTCAGAAGGTATTTGACACAATCTTGGAGAAACCATCAGTTCCAAGCCTCTCTGTCCAGTGCAGGAATCCCCTTTTCAGAATTAGGTTTCAACTGGAATACCTCTAAGCACACCCTTTCCTCTGTTTCTTAAGGCACACTGTTCTAGGTTCAGACAGTGCCAATCATTTGGAGTGTTTTCCCTTGAGCCAAAATTTACCTCTCTGAATTGTCTACCAACTTTCCTGATCCTGCATCAGTGTGCACTTGCCCATGACAGTTCTGGACAAATATGGAGAGGCAACCATGGACCCCTAATCTGCTATATCATCAGCCTTATCCTTACTTCCTCTTATGTTATGATTTCAATGCCCTTCTCCAGCCTGTTCTCTCTTCTGCTTTCTTCTACTTTCTACTCATACATTTAATTCTGAAAACCATCTGGAATAAATTTAATTGTTCAAAGAGAGGTAAATATTGAGTGAATTTCCCTTTGGGTTCACATCCAGGTTCCCCCAGAGCATTTGTTAAATAAACTTTAGAAAATCCCTGAAGTCCTTGAGATTTTCTTTCCCCTGTTTGAGTGGCATTTCTAAAATACATTTTATACCTGGCTTTACTTTCCCCTTTTCCCCCTCAGACTCTGTATAAGTTTCCTATGGCAGCTGTAACAAAGTACCACAAACTTAGTGGCTTAAAACAACACATATGCTCTAGCTGGTGTGGCTCAGTGGATTGAGTACCAGCCTGCAAACCAAAGGGTCACTGGTTTGATTCCCAGTCAGGGCACATGCCTAGGTTGTGGGCCAGATCCCCAGTAGGGAACGTGTGAGGGGCAACCACACCATGTTTCTCCCCCTCTCTCTCTTCCTCCCTTCCCCTCTCTAAATGAATGAATAAATAAATAAATAAAATCTCTTTTTAAAAAATAAATAGCTTTAAAAAACATACACACATTAGTATCTTACAGTTTCAGAGGCCAGAATTCCACAATGATTTCACCTGGCTAAAATCAAGGCATGGGCAGGCTGCATTCCTATGGAAGGTTATAGGGGAGAGTTTGCTTCCTTGCTTTTCCCAGCTTCTACAAGCCACCACCATTGCTTGGCTCATGGACCTTTCCTCCATCTTTAAAGCCAGCAACATAGCATCTTCAAATTTCAATCTCCCTTATCCCTCTCTTTTTGACTCTGCTTTCATCATGATATCTTACCCTGACCCATTTTCTGCTTCCCTCTTTCACTTACTAGGCTCTTACACTTAAGCCACCCATACAAAATAATCTCCCCATACCAAGATATTTAATGAAATCACCTCTGTGAAGTACATTTTTCTGTGTAAGGTAATATATTCACAGGTTCCAGGGATTAGAACGTGGACATATTTCATGGGCAAAGGCTATAATTGTGCCTAATACAGACTCCTGCCTGCAAGTTTATGGTGTTAGCAAGATGAGCTTTGTTGACCATGAATAGACTCATATGGAGATTCCAGCCCATTGTACCCACCAGGCCCCAGGCCCCATCTTCTCCTCACAGAAGGGTGCTGTGTTATAAAGGGGAATGGGATAAAATAGAAGCAACTCCAGGGTACAAAATCAGCCACACATGTGGTATTGGAATCTACGTCCCAGAAACTCTTCTTTTAGGTCCAGTATGGGCCTAGCTTGAGTAACAATTCAGTGAATGAATGATTAAATGACTGGCTAACTGAGTGAACTGCTGCCACAGCCATCATATTCATATGACCTTTATATAGCACTCATTAGAATTATTCAGTGACACCCTTGAATGATCAGATTCAATTCTAGACTCCTTAGCCAGGTTTATCTGACACCAGCTTACCAGTCCAGCCTCACTACTTTCTGCACTCACCCTCTGGCCTCACTGAACTGAGTAAGAATAATAGTAGCAAACATATACAGAGTGCTTGTCAAGTTTCAGGCTCTGTTCTGAGGGCTTTAGCTGTATTAACTCATTTAATCCTTGCAACAACCTTATAGGTAGGTACTGTGATTATCTCCATTTTACAAATAAGGAAGTAGACTTGGAACAGTCTAGTAACTTACCCAAGTTCACAGCGAGTTAACAGCGAGCAGAGCCAGGATTCCAACACGGGTAGTTTAGCTTCAGAGCTCATGGTTTTAACCATCTTAATTATTATACCACTTCTTAATATATCCTTTGCTTCTGTGTCCTGTCTTTTTCTCCTTGCTGTTCTGACCTTTGGGGAACCAGTGTCTCTTTCAAGGTACAGTCAACTCTGCCTTGACTCTCTTTATACCCCATCCCCTTTTTCTTTCCTCTAGTCCTAACAATCAGTGTACCTTTGGGTGATTCTGCATGGCAGTGTGAGCTGCTCCTATGTGTGTGTCTCTGGGGTCCATTTTAGAGGCCTGGTGAATGTTTGGGCTCTTACATCTCAGAGCCTCATGACCTTCTGAACTGGCTCAGTGTATGTCCCACATGAGAAAAAGTACCTGATTCTCAACTCAGCTCCATGTACTTTCCACCTGAGAGAGAGCCCTTGAAATCAGAGGTTCTTAAACACTGGTGGGTCATGGAAGCTTTCTGAGCCTCCCATGAAAGCCATGGGAGCTTATCCCCAGAAAAACACTCATCACACACACTGTAGACAATCTACAAGGATTTGAGGCACTCGTGAAGCCCATCTGAGATCCCTCATTAAGAAGCCCTCCCAGTGGAAGGAAAGCTAACATTTGCAGAGCCCTTTGTGGGTACCAGTCATATTGCCAGGGCTTTTCAAAATGATTGTCTCATTGAACACTCTTAGTGCTGCTCCCCCAGGGCAAGTAGGCCTTTTGCAATTTGCTCTAAGTCACACAGCCTGTAAAAAGGTGGTGATCACTAGTAGCCTGGCCCCAGTCTCAAAAACTCTTACTTTTTCCAGCCCTTGCTAAGGAAGCTCACAAGCTAGAGGTGTGAGCCCTGCAAATGAAGAATCAGTTACAACAAAACAGCAGTTACCTCAACTATCTCCTTAGCATGCTGGGAATGTGTTTGGGAAGCAACTCTGATTGTTGGCCAGGATGTGGGGGACCATGAGCCTGATATTTGGTAAAAAGGTACAGTGGCTAAGGCATGGGCCAACAGAAAGCCTGTCAGAACAGAGGGGATGGATAATGGGAAAAGGAAGATAGTGATCAGAATGGGACTTTCCGAGGTGCCTGCCAGGTCACTGGGGAGGGCTTGAAGCCAAGGTGGAACCCAGGGTCTCATTGGGGAACACCTCTGCTCTTCCAGCCCCATGCCTAGCACATAACTGCTGGGGAAAGGCTTTACTGCTGTATACTGTGGCCCTTGTAGGCTCTGGAATTGCTGGAGTCAACTTGGCTGGATTGAAGGAGGTCAGCAGATGACACAGGGTGCAAAATCACCCAAGGTAAAGAGGCAAGAAGTGTGGGTCAGGATTTACCTCTAACTTGTTGGGTGACATTGGGCCATCCCTTTCTGTCACTGGGCTGCAGACCTCTATCTGTTTAATAAGTAAATCCTACCTTGCTAGGAAATCTCAAGCACCTGGCTGAGAGTGCTGGAGTGAGGAACTTGAGTAGAAACTTCCTTCCATGTGATTATTCAACACAAAGCTAAAATGACTAAATATGTACTGTGAAAATCACTTTCTTTTAACAAAAGATCAGATTCCTTTTCCAGCTTTGCAGGTTTTTAAATAAAACTATATTGATTAAAACCTCTTACATGTTGGACGATGGTGGCAAGATAGGTGGGAGCTGGGTTCATTTCTCCCTGAACATGGATGAAACACTTAGCCAATCTTCTGAGGAACAGAGTGAACAGCCAACAATACCTCAGCATAAATGAAGACTGGAGACCAAAAATTGTAGAGGTCATAGAAAAATCAGATGAGTAGGTGGAAACTGCGAACACCAGGAAACCTGCTGGAAGAGGAAACCCACCAACAAAGGAAAAACCAACAGATAATACAGAAGAAGTAAAGGAGCAAGTGAAAGTCACACTAACTCAACACAGGACCAATCTGGAAATACAACTAAATGGTGGAGAAATTACTCAAAACAAACAACTGAACAAGAGCGAGAGAGAATCCTGAAAAATTTGTACACAAGGAGAAACCAGCTGCAACACAACCTACCCAAGCCTGCACAACAGAATACAAGAAGTGGTGTACAGTGTGACCCTCAGTTAATCAGTTGGAGGGGGGCACCCACCAAAGAAAGACCCAACAACAATCAAAACACAAAGACAAACAGAGAGCCAACATAAACCACAGCACAAGACCAGCAAGCTCAGGACATCAAAGAGACATCACCAATGAGTCTCACAGGTTGCCTACCATTGAAGTTCACACCATAAACCCAGGGAGTGAGAGCAGATCAATTTAAGAAGCAGAAGCTAACAAGTAGAGTCTCACAAACAATGGGAAGACAAAGAAACAATCCCCAAATGAAAGAAATGGAGGAAACCTCAGAAAGAATGCTAAATGAAATAGAGGCAAGTGAACTATCAGATATTGAGTTCAAAGCAATGGTTATAAGGAAGCTCAATGAGCTAACAGAGAATTACCAAAAAATACAGGGAAAGTATAATAAACTCACTGAAAACTACATCACATGGAAAAGGAAATAGAAACTATCAACACCGGCCAAGAGGAAGTGAAGAGTGCAATTTCTGAACTGAAGAACACAGTAGAGGAATGAAAAGCAAGTTGATTAAAATAGAGGATCAGATTAGCGAGCTGGAGGACAAGGTATAAAAAATTACCCAGAATGAGCAATAAAAGGAAAAGAGACTCAGAAAGAGTGAAGAGGAGTTAAGGGAAATGCAGGACAACATGAAACATAATACTATCCATATAATTGGGATACCAGAAGGAGAAGAAGAGCAAGGGATAGAAAACCTGTTTGAAAAAGTCATGATGGAAAATTTCCCTAATTTGATGGGAGAAAAAGTCTCACAAATCCAGGAAACACAGAGTCCCAATCAAGAGGAACCCAAAGAGGACCACTTCAAGACACATCATAATTAAAATGGCAAAATTCCAAGACAAAGAAAGAATCTTAAAGGCAGCAAGGGAAAAATAGGAAGTAACATAAAAGGGTGCCCTGATTAGACTAGCAGCTGACTTCTAATTGGAAACACTGCAAGCCAGAAGGAAATGGCTAGAAATATTCCAAGTAATGAGAACCAGAGGCCTGCAAACAAGACTACTTTATCCAGCAAGGTTCTCAATTAAAATGGAAGGCCAAATAAGAAGCTTCCCAGATGAAAGAAGCCTCAAAGTATATACCTGATCCAAACTAGCTCTACAAGAGGTGTTAAAGGGTTTGTTTAAGAACAAGAAGAAAAACAATAAAAGAGAGAGGAACACACGAATGAAAAAAAATGGAAACGAGTAAATAACTATCAATGGTAATCTTAAATGTAAATGCATTAAATACCCCAATCAAAAAACACAGAATAGCAGGATGGATATGAAAACATGACCCACACATATACTGCCTACAAGAGACCCACCTCAGGAAAGAAGACCAACACAGACTGAAGGAGAAGAGCTGGCAACAAATATTCCAAGCAAATGGACAGGGAAAAAAGCCGGAGTAGCAATATTCATATTACAAAAACAGACTTCAAAGGAAGAGCCATAAAAAGATACCCAGAAGGTCACTTCATAATTCTCAAGGGAAGAATCCACGAAGAAGACAAACATTGTGAATACAAATGCACCCAACATAGGAGCACCCAAATACATAAAGAAAGTCTTGGAGGACTTCAAGAAAGATATTGACAGCAACACAATCATGTAGGAGATTTTAACAATCCACTGTCAAAAATGGATAGATGTTCCAAACAAAATATCAATAAATATATTGTGGCATTGAAGAATTCCCTAGATCAAAATGACTTAACTGATATATACAGAGCCCTTCATTCCAAAGAAGAAAAATACATATTCCTTTCAAATGCACATGGAACATTTTCAAAGATAGACCACATGATAGGACACAAAAAAGCCTCAACAAATTCACAAAAATTGAAATCATATCAAGCATTTTCTTTAACCACAAGGGACCGAAATCAGAAACCAAAGTCAAGGACAAAAACCCCAAAATGCGCAAAGTCATGGAGATTGAATAGCATGCTGTTAAACAATGAATGGGTCAGGGATGCGATTAGGGAAGAAATCAAAAATTTCCTGGAAACAATTGAAAATTAACTCACAACAATCCAAAATTTATGGGACACTGCAAAAGCAGTCCTGAGAGGGAAGTTCATAGTGATACAGGCCTATGTAAACAAGATAGAAACATTTCAAATAAACAACCTAAGGCTACTCCTACAAGAACTTGAGGAACAACAACAAAGACAAGCCAGAGCAAGTAGAAGGAAAGAAATAACCAAGATCAGAGGAGAATTAAATGACATAGAGACTAAAAGCACAATACTAAGTATCAATGGATCCAGGAGATTGTTCTTTGAAAAGATAAAAAAAATTGACAAGCCATTAAGCAGGCTCATCAAGAAAAAAAGAGAGAGGACCCAAATAAACACAATGAGAAATGAAAGAGAAGAGATTACAACTGACACCACAGAAATACAAAGGATTGCAAGAAATTACTGTGAAGAACTATATGTCAAGAAATTTGAAGGCCTAGGTGAAATGAACAAATTTTTAGAAAAACATAATCTTTCAAAACTTAATAAACAAGAAACAGAAAGCCTGAACACACCAATAACTCCTGATGAAATAGAAACAGTAATTAAAAAGCTTCCGACACACAAAAGCCTTGGTCCAGATAATTCCACAGGAGAATTTTACAAAGTATTTAAGGGAGAGCTAACCCCATCCTCCACAGAATATTTGAAAAAAAAAAAAAAACTGAACAAGATGGAAGGCTCCCAAACTGTTCTTATGAAGCCAGCATCATCCTAATCCCAAAACCAGATAAAGATATAACAAAGAAATAAAACTTCAGGCCAATATTGCTGATGAACACAGATGCTAAAATTCTCAACAAAATGTTGGCAAAATGCATACAGCATTACATTAAAAATATCAACACCATGACCAAGTTGAATTCATCCCAGGGATGTAAGGATGGTACAATTTTTGCAAATCAATAGACATAACACCTCACATACACAAAACAAAAGACAAAATCACATGATCATATGAACAGATTCAGAAAAAGCATTTCATAAGGTACCCATTTATGCTAAAACACTCAGCAAAGTGGGAAAAGAGGGAGCATTCCTCAACATAATAAAGGCCATATATGAGAGACCTACAGCCAACATCATACTTGATGGACAAAAACTTAGAGCTTTCCCACTAAAATCAGGAACAAGGCAAGGATGTCCACTTTCACCACTCCTGTTCAACATAGTACTGGAAGTCCTAGCCACAGCAATCAGACAAGAAAAAGAAATAAAAGGCCTCCAAATTGGAAAGGAGGAAACAAAACTGTCATTGTTTGCACATTACATGATAGTGTACATAGAAAATCCTATAGACTCCACCAAAAAACTACTTGACCTAATAAATGAATTTTGCACAACAGCATGGTACAAAGTCAATACTCAGAAATCAAAGGCAATTTTTAATACCTACAATGAAATATCATAAACAGATATCAGGAAAAATATCCCATTTGCTATGGCAACAACCAAAAATAAAGTACCTTGAAAAAAACCTAACCAAGAAGGTAACAGACCTGAAAATTATACAACACTGAAGAAAGCAATTAAGGAAGACACAAACAAATGGAAGCATGTACCGCGCTCATGGATTGGAAGTATTAACATCATCAAAATGGCCATATTACCCAAAGGAATTTATAGATTCAGTGCAATACCCATTAAAGTCTCAATGACATATTTCACAGATATAAGACAACCATATCAAAAATTTATATGGAACCACCAACAACCTCAAATAGCTGCAGCAATCTTTAGAAAGAAGAACAAAGTAGGAGGGATCACAATACCTGATATCAAACTATTACAAGGCCACTGTAATCAAAACAGCCTGGTACTAGCATAAAAACAGACACATAGACCAATGGAGCAGAACAGAGAGCCCAGAAATGAATCCAAGTCTCTATGGTCAATTAATATTTGACAATGAGGAAGAAGCATAAAAAGGAGTAAAAACAGCCTCTTCAACAAATGGTGTTAGGAGATCTGGACAGCTACATGCAAACAAATGAAACTCAATCACCAACTTACACCATACACAAAAATAAATTCAAGGAGGATAAAAGACTTAAATATAAGTCATGACATCATAAAAGTCCTAGAGGAAAACATCAGTAGGAAATTCTCAGACATTCCACACAGCAACATCTTCACTAATATGATGCCCCCTAAACCAGGTGGTATAAAGGAAAGAATAAAGAAATGGGACCTCATAAAATTAAAAAGCCTCTGCATGGCTAAAGAAAAAAGCATTAAAATGAAAAGAGAACCAAGTATATGGGAAAACATATTTGCCAATGATACCTCAGACAAGGGTTTGATCTCCAAAGTATATAAAGAACTTACATGACTCCACTCCAGGAGGACAAAAAACCCAATTAAAAACTGGGCAAAAGACTTGAACAGACACTTCTCCAAGGAGGACATACAGAGGGCCCAGAGACATATGAAAAGATGCTCAGTGTCACTAGCTGTCAGAGAGATGCAAATTAAAACCACAATGGCATACCACTACACATGGGTCTGAATGGCCATCATAAACAAAGCAACAAACAACAAGTGTTGGAGAGGTTGTGGAGAAAAGGGGACCCTAGTGTACTGTTGGTAGGATTGCAGACTGGTACAACCACTGCTGAAAAAAAGTATGGAATTCCCTCAGAAAACAAAAAATGGAACTGCCTTTTGACCCAGCAATTCCACTGCTGGAGTTATATCCTAAGAGCCCTGAAACACCAATCCAAAAGAATCTATGCACCCCAATGTTCATAGCAGCACAATTTATACTAGCCAAGTGCTGGAAGCCACCTAAGTGCCCATAAGCCAATGAGTGGATCAAAAAACTATGGTACATTTACAGAATGGAATACTATGCAGCAGAGAGAAAGAAGAAGCTCCTATCCTTTGCAACATCATGGATGGAACTGGAAAGCATTATGCTAAGCAAAATAAGCTAGGCAGTAAGGGACAAATACAGTATTATCTCACCTTTAACTGGAACATAAGGAACAAAATAAATAAGCAAGCAAAATGTAACCACAGGCATTGAAATTAAGAACAATCCAACAATAGGCAGAGGGGAGGGCGGAGGGTACTGTGGGAAGAAGGGTTTTCAGTAACTACTATAAAGGGCACATGGACTACACCAAGGGGACATGGAAGCAAGGGAGGGAGGGAGGTTTGGATGGGGTGGGGGGACATGGTTTAGAGAAAATGCAGGCAAGTGTAATTGAACAACAATAAAGTAATTTATGAAACACACACACAAAAATAAGTAGATCCTCACCTCAATCAGGGACCTGGGATAATCCTACCATTTTTGAGTCACCAAGGAAATTATCTGTGACAGAGCAAGAATACATCATTATCAATTCAACATACATTTGTTGAGGTGGTCTATATGCAGGCACTGGGCTAGTTTTGAGGCTCTAGTGAGGAGGGCAACTCTGCTCATGTCTTGGAGAGCTTTCAGTTGGGCAGGGACAACTGGCATGAAAAACAAGCATCAAGAAGCTTCATATGCACTTTGGGCACTCACAGTCATTCTATAAAGTGCTCAGAAGCTGTATGTTCCTGAACTGAGTGCAAAAATGGCCTATACATCCATCAGAAGTGGGCACAGACAAACACCATGAGGAGACAGGATGAAGAGGGAGCCATGTGAATGTCATTCCTGCTGGAGACTCACAGGCTATGAGGCTGAGGTGAGAAGCAGCATTGAAACAATGCACCTTGCAAGGCTGTTATGGGGCTGGAATGAGAAAATTTATTTATGTGTTCAGAGCCTTGCCAAAGCATAAGCTCCACAAATGTTTGCCTTTATTTGTTCTATTTTCCAGACAAGGCTACAGAGGCCCAGTGAGGTTTCGGTTATTTGTCTAAGATCACAAAGGAAGTTAATGGCAGAAGTCTCACCCAGGCTGGGCTAGCTTCTGATCCCATTCATGTTTCTTCATACCACTGGGCTCTACATTACTGTAGACTGATTCTGAAATTTTAAAAACTCTCATTCAAATTAAAGATTTTCCAGTAGCATTAATTTTCACAAGAATGTGTGGGTCCTGAGGGAAGTTCCTCCCAAAAAAATGTGTTATTGCCAGTCCTTGCTTCTGAAAGCCCTTAGTTTATGTCCACTTTGAACCAGGTGCTAGGCTTCTGGGTAGCATGGGCTTCTGCATGTGCACATACATGCATAACACACACACACACACATCACCCTGCTCCCTACCCTCTCTTTTTTGCAAAAACTCAAATGCTTATTAGCTGCAGTGGTTTGCCTACAGAATAGGTGGAGGCTTGGGACAGGCATGCCAATTCCCATCTGGTTTCTGACTTTCTACCCTTAGTAATACCTGAGGTGCATGGGCTTCCTCATTCTTTAAGGAGATCACTGAGTATCCTAGGCCCAGCTACAGCTCTTGTCAGAAAGGCACAGAAGCAAGTTGGAAGAAGTCTTCCAACTTGGGGAGGGGTTAGGGCTCCAACTCTCAGCCCCAGCTTTGTCACCAACTCCTGGCCCAATCTTAAGCAGGGCCCTTCTCAATCTTAGGCCTTGGAGTGTGGTTGTATAAATCCAGGGGCTTGAACTAGAGCAGTGGTATTCACACCATGTTCTCTTGCATTCCTAGGGTAGTACCTTGGGGAGCAAAGATAAGGCCAAGGCTGTGGCTTCTCAAAAAAAAAAAAAAAAAAAAAAAAAAAAAAAAAAAAAAAAAAAAAAAAAAAAAAAAAAAAAAAAAAAAAAAAAACCCAAAACCAGAAAAAGGTTCTTGAAAAGGTTGAATGTCACTAGACTGGATGACCTCCAAGAGCCTCTGTATCCCTGATATCCCATAATTGTGAATGTTTCTGTTGGTGTGTTAACAGGGAGAGAGTACAATACAACATCTGTGCCAAAAAGTCCAGCCATTGTTAATATAACAAGAACAGTTTGTGTGACATTGATGTAACCTGGAGCCAAGGAGAGTGGACTGGAATTTGCATGAGTGAACAATGACTACTTCACTGTACTAGTCAGTGGGGGTGGTAGACACTGTTGAATGAAAGTGTGTACTGGGTGGCTATCACATTCAAAATGACTGAGAGAGTAGAGCAATGAATCTGCATCAAATTTTGCATTAAGCTTGAACAATCCTGCATAAACTATTCAGATGACTAAGAAGGCCACAGCTATGGGCAACTGATGATTGGCAGCTTCATCAAGACAATGTGCCCGCTCATGCATCACATCTCATGCAGAGCTTTTTGGTGAAACATCAAATCACCCAGGGGACTCAGCACCCCTATAGCCCAAATTTGGCACCCTGTGACTTCTGGCTTTTCCCAGACATGGAATCAACTTTGAAAGGGGAGGGATTTCAGACCACTGATGAAATTCAGGAAAATATGATGGGGCACCTGATGGTGACTGGGAAAACTGTGTGAAGTCCCAAGGTGCCTATTTTGAATGGGACTGAGGTGCCATTGTCCTATGTACAATGTTTCTTGTATCTTGTAAACTTCTTCAATAAATGTCTCTATTTTTCATATTACATGGCTGGATACCTTCTAGACAGACCTTGTATATTCCAGCATGTTTGTACATTACCTGCGTTCTGGGCATGTGCAAGTTTATTGATGCTGTGTCACCTTCCCTGAACCTCCTGACCAGGATTAGCAACACTCAGCCCCCCATGGTCACCACCACATTACCCTGGATTTTGTCTTAATAGCACTTAATATGGAATTACTAATAACAACACTTAGTTATGAAATCATTATGTATTTGTTGACTTCCTTTTATCTCTGCCCTAGGTAGAAGGCTTGTTCTCAGGGACTGTTTCTTTCTTGACAACTTTGCCCCTAGCACCCAGCGCAGTGGCTAGTTCCTAGCTGGTATTGGTTCAATGACTGTATAAGTGAGGTGTGCCTCTCTTTGATTGGAAGGGATTGAAGTATACTGTGTAAAAGAGTAGTCAGAGGACTGCTCTGAACCTTGCAAGCTGTGGAATTGGCCTCAGTCTGAGTCTTGAGCCAATTGTTAGTCCTTGCTGCTGTCTGGTCCCTCAGATGAATGTTCCATTGCTGGGAGAGCAAAAGGCAGGGGTAGGAATCAGGAAGGCAGAGGAGGGACCTGAAGAGGTTAAACTTTACCCACTTACTCACCCGCCTTTACTTATCTGGGAATCCTCTATTGAACTTTTATTCTGTGCTTTGCATTAATTGTTCTCAATTCTCATCAATTTGATGGTCCTTGTGCCTTCAGCTTGTGTGGAGCAAGGATGGGAGTTGTAATAAAGAAACAAAGCCTCTGATACAGTGTTACATTGGTTCCTTGGTCTCATACCCAGCATTTCTGGGCACCAGCCCCCAGGCCATTTTCTCAGACAGGTAGTCTTCCTGCCTTCAGAACAGCTTTCACTGCACTAGCTGACTGACTAGCATACAGCAAGCACTCCCAAGCTGAGATCCTGTTAAGGAGTGCAATGGGGGCTTGGGACTTGCCACTTTTCTCCATTCAGACTAGTGTGACCTCCATAAATAACTAATCAAACGACTAGACATGTGCAGGGGCCTAGGGAAAGATTCAAGACGCATATTTCCATGCTTCCTGCTGGTATCCCCAGAAAGGGCAGGAGAGCATTGTGCTTCCAGAGTTTCCCTAAAGACGTGGTTAATGAGGGTAGGGGTCGCAAGATGGTGGAGGAGTAGAAGGATTTATCAGACACCTCCTCCCAGAACCAAATTGGAAATAAAGCTAAAGAGAGGACTAAACAACTGAAATAAACCAAAGACAACCAGAAAAAGAGACTTTTAACCAAGGAGGGGAAAATAAATAAAACACCATGACCAGTAGGAAGGGAGAGGTCATTAAAGGGGCCAGCCCATTCACAAGAGCAGTGAGCCCAGGTGGTGGTGCAGCTGTGGAAGCCTCTCTTTGAAAAGAGAGAAGCCAGGAACACATACTGGGCTCCCAAGCACAGAGCATCAGTACTGGAATCAGTAGACCACAGAGCTCCCAGTAGTGAAAGGTCATTGGGTTTGTCTTTGCTGGGGAGAGATGAGACCTGCTGGAGAAAAGCCAGTATTTTTTTCTTTCTTAATTCTTAAAAGGGCCAAAGCACAGGTTCTGTGTTTGCAACTACTCACCTTGGGCCCAAGTGAAGGTGGGTGGCATGAACTGGAGTCACATGAGGAGAGAGTGGAGTGTGAGGCACTGGGGAGAGATGTGGGGGAACAGCCATGGGGTTCTCTATGCTGGGATATACCTGGATTCCACAGCAGCCAACTTTCTTGAGAAGAGTATGTGTCTTCCAGGGAAAAAGCAATTACCTTTACCTGTGGGATAAAGCTCCCTCCCCCCTCCCCCTGGAATCCTGTTCCCCCCATCCTGCATCTTCTTCTTCTTTTTAATGTTTAGTTCTGTTTTTGCCTTGTTTTCTCTGTATTTTTCCATTTATTTTCTGTACTTCTTTTTTTCTCCTATCTTGAATCTTAACCCCTGCTGAGCAGACAGTAACATATACAGACTCAGGGAGTGGCACAGACTGGTTGTATGGTGCAGCCATACCATACATTTTCCAGGGAAAGAGATACTTGCTTTTCCCACACAGGAGAGCCATAGAAACACCCTCACCCAGCTTCCAGAAGACCCAAAGTCTGGGCTCTGGAGACTCCACCCATCAGCCCATTAGGGGTGTCACTGCCAGGTACAAGGAAAAAATCCCAGCCAGACTCAGACTAGTGGAAGTATGTTCCCCTTCCCCAGGGGCAGGGGAACATACAAACTATCTTCCCTACAGTCTGAAAGGCACCTGCCATGGGAGATTCAGGAGTCCCATTCCCTTCCCACCCCAGTTCCACCAGAAACCCTCTCAGAAATAGTTGTGTCTGCAACTAGTCTAAAACTGACAGCAGGCCAGCAGGCAGAGACAGGCAGAGGCAGAGACTGCAGTGACTTAGCTCATTTGCTGACACACATTGAACCCGTGCTAATAAAACCCAGCTTTGCAGAGAACCTTGGCACAATCTAGGTGCAACCAAACCAAGAAGAATCAGTCACAAACTGTGGATCATTTATAGTTTCAAACAGGCTGCTGAGGGCTGGACATGTTCAGCACCTGACATTTGCTTGGACAACATAAGAACCATATCCCAAAGGAGAACCTCATGGGAGACCCATCCTCCTGATTTTGCCAAAGCCCACTCAAAATCAGGTGAGTCTGCAAATACTCTAAGCCTCAGGACAAGTTGGCAGGTAGAGAAAGGCATACACAGATGCTGTGGTGACTTAGGTCATTTGTTGACACACCCCTGGACCCAGTACTGATAAAGCCCAAGTTTGCAGAGCAGCTGAGCCCATCCTCAGTGCAGCCAACCCTGAAGAATCAGCCACAAATGAGGATTGCTTGTACCTTTGAACAGGCTGCCAAGGTCTGGAAATGGACAGCAAATGACACTGGTTTACACCAACTTCAGACTACATCTGGTGGAGAACCCAGCAATTAAGCACTAAAATCTGCAGAGACGAATTCCACTTTATTCTTTTTCATTATTTTCATTATATTTTCTTTGTTATAACCTTTTCATTATGTTTTTCTATTTTTTCTTTTTCTTCTAATTTATTGCTCTATTTTAAATTTATATTTCTTATTTTACTCTTTTTTTCTGTATTAACATTTTATTGCTTTTCACATAATTTTATCACCCATATATGGATCCCGATAAGACAGATTCTTTAATTTTGCCTGTTTTCAAGTTTTATATGAATTGCATCGCACTGTGTATATTCTCTTTTTTTCAGTATCCTCTTTTTTTAAATTTTATTTTAATTGTTGTTCTTATACAATTTTCTGTTTTCTACTCCCATCCCATCCCACCACCCCAGCCCTCCCCAGCTCCCTCCCATTTCCACCCCGCCCCTAGCTTTTGTCCATGTGTCTTTCATACTTGTTGCTCTAATTCCTTCCCCTTTTCCCTGGATATTCCTATCCCTCTCCTCTCTTGTTCTCAATTTCAGTGTCTCTGGTTATATTATGCTTGTTTGTTTGTTTTTTTGATTAGGTTCCTGTTAAAGGTGAGATCATATGGTATTTGTCTTTCACCTCCTGGCTTATTTCGCTTAGCATAATGCTCTCCAGTTCCATCCATGCTGTCGTGAAGGGTAGGAGCTCCTTCTTTCTTCCTGTTGCATAAAATTCCATTGTGTAAATGTACCGTAGTTTCTTGATCCATTCATTTACTGATGGGCACCTAGGTTGCTTCCAACATTTGGCTATTGTAAATTGTGCTGCTATGAACATTGGGGTGCATAGGTTCTTTTGGATTGGTGTTTCAGGATTTCTAGGATATAATCCTAGCAGTGGAATTGTTGGGTCAAAAGGTAGGTCCATTTTTAGTTTTCTTAGAAAATTCTATACTGCTTTCCAAAGTGGTTATACCAGTCTGCAGTCCCACCAACAGTGTACTAGGGTCCCCTTTTCTCCACAACCTCTCCAACACTTGTTGTTTGTTGCTTTGTTTATGATGGCCATTCTGACTGGTGTGAGGTAGTATCTCATTGTGGTTTTAATTTGCATCTCTCTAATAGCTAGCGATATCGAGCATCTTTTCATGTGTTTCTGTATCTTCTGTATGTCCTCCTCGGAGAAGTGTCTGTTCAAGTCCTTTGCCGATTTTCAATTGGGTTGCTTATCTTCTGAGAGTGGAGTCGTGTAAGTTCTTTATATATTTTGGAGATTAAACCCTTGTCTGACGTATCATTGGCAAATATGTTTTCCCATATAGTTGGTTGTCTTTTTATTTTAATACTGTTTTCTTTAGCCATGCAGAAGCTTTTTTATTTTGATAAGACCCCATTTGTTTATTCTTTCCTTTATGTCCCTGGTTTTAGGGAACATATCAGCTGTGTGCAATGTCTGAGATTTTCCTGCCTATGTTCTCCTCTAGGACTTTAATGGTGTCACGGCTTATATTTAAATCTTTTATCCACCTTAAATTTATTTTTGTGTATGGTGTAAGTTGGTGTTCAAGTTTTATATTTTTGCACGTAGCTGTCCAGTTCTCCCAACACCACTTGATGAAGAGGCAATTTTTACTCCATTTTATGTTGCTTCCTCCTTTGTCAAATATTAATTGACCGTAGAGAAATGGGTTTACTTCTAGTCTCTCTATTCTATTCCACTGGTCCATGTGTCTGTTTTTCTGCCAGTACCAGGCTGTTTTGATTACAGTGGCCTTGTAATACAGTTTGATATCAGGTATTGTAATCCCTCCTAATTAGCTCTTCTTTATCAAAATTGCTGTAGCTATTCGAAGTCATTTATGGCTCTAAATATAATTTTGAAGTGTTTGCTCTATGTCTGTGAAATATGCCATTGGTAATTTAATAGGTATTGCATTGAATCTGTAAATTGCTTTGGGTAGTATGGACATTTTGATGATGTTAATTCTTCTGATCCATGAACATGGTATATGTTTCCATTTGTTTGTGTCTTCCTTGATTTCTTTCTTCAATGTTGTGTAGTTTTCTACGTAACGATCCTTTATGTCTTTGGTTAGGTTTATTCCTAGGTATTTAATTTTCTTTTTGCTATATCAAATGGAATTTTTTCTTGATTTCTGCTTCTGCTGTTTCATTGTTTGTATACAAAAATGCCTTTGATTTTTGGATATTGACTTTGTATCCTGCTGTTTGGCCAAATTTTTTTAGTAGGTTGAGCAGCTTTGGGGCCGAGTCTATAGGATTTTCTATGTACACTATCATGTCATCTGCAAATAATGATAGTTTTGTTTCCTCCTTTCCAATTTGGATGCCTTTTATTTCCTTTTCTTGTCTAATTGCTGTGGCCAAGACTTCCAATACTATATTGAATAGACGTGGTGAAAGTGGACACCCTTGTCTTGTTCCTGATCTTAGCAGAAAAGATTTTAGTTTTTGCCCATTGAGTATGATGTTGGCTGTAGGTCTCTCCTATATGGCCTTTATTATATTGAGGAATGCTCCCTCAATTCCCACTTTGCTGAGTGTTTTTATCATAAACGGGTGCTGTACCTTATCAAATGCTTTTTCCGCATCTATTGATATGATCATGTGATTTTTGTCTTTGCTCTTGTTTATGTGATGTATTACATTTACTGATTTGTGTATGTTGAACCATCCTTGCATCCCTGGGATGAATCCCACTTGGTCATGATGTATGATCCTTTTAATGTATTGTTGGATGTGGTTTGCCAGTATTTTGTTGAGGATTTTAGCATCTATGTTCATGAGTGATATGGGCCTGAAGTTTTCGTTCCTTGTTATGTCTTTATCTGGTTTGGGGATTAGAATGATGCTGGCTTCATAAAAAGAGTTTGGTAGTCTTCCATCATTTTGGATTTTTTTCAGTTACTCTGTGAAGGATAGGGGTTAGCTCTTCATTAAATGCTTTGTAAAATTCTCCTGTGAAATCATCTAGTCCAGGGCTTTGTGTGTTGGGAGTTTTTTGATTACTGCTTCTATTTCATCTGCTGTTATTGGTCAGTTCAGGCTTTCTGCTTCTTCTTCATTGAGTTTTGGGAGATTATATTTTTCTAGAAACTTGTCCATTTCACCTACGTTTTTAAATTTCTTGGCATACAGTTGTTCATAGTAATTTCTTACAATCCTTTGTATTTCTGTGGTGTCAGTTGTAATCTCTCCTCTTTCATTTTTGATTGTGTTTATTTGGGTCCTCTCTTTTTTTCTTGATGAGCCTGCTTAATGGCTTGTCAATTTTGTTTATCTTTTAAAAAAACAGCTCTTGGATTCATTGATCTTTAGAATTGTGCTTTTAGTCTCTATGTCATTTAATTCTCCTCTGATCTTGGTTATTTCCTTCCTTCTACTTTCTCTGGGCTGTCTTTGCTGTTGATCCTCGAGTTCTTGTAGGCGTAGAATTAAGTTGTTTGTTTGAGATGTTTGTATCTTTTCTAGGTAGGCCTGTATCGCTATGAACTTTCCTCTAAGGACTGCCTTTGCTGTGTCCCATAAGTTTTGGGTTGTTGTGTGTTCATTTTCATTTGTTTCCAGAAACTTTTTGATTTCCTCCCTAATTTCATTCTTGACCCATTCATTGTTTAATAGCATGCTATTCAGTCTCCATGACTTTGAGGACTTTGTGTTTTTCCCCTTGGGGTTGGTTTCTAGTTTCAGTCCCTTGTGGTCTGTGAAGATGCTAGGTATGATTTCAATTTTCTTGAATTTGATGAAGTTAGTTTTATATCCTATTATGTGGTCTACCTTTGAGAATGTTCCATGTGCATTTGAATATAAAGTGTATTTAGTTTCTTTGGGATGAAGGGCTCTATGTATATATCAATTAAGACCATTTCATCTAGGGTGTTGTTCAATGCCACAATATCTTTTTTGATATTTTGTTTAGAAGATCTGTCCATTTTTGACAGTGGGGTGTTAAAATCCCCTACTATATTTGTGTTGATGTCAATATCTTTCTTGAAGTCCTCTAAGATTTTCTTAATGTATTTAGGTGCTTCTATGTTGGGTGCATATATATTTACAATGTTTTTGTCTTCCTGGTGGATTCTTCCTTTGAGTATTATGAAGTGATCTTCTTGGTCTCCCTTTATGGCTCTTCTTTTGAAGTCTATTTTGTCTGATATGAATATTGCTATCCTGGCTTTTCTTTCCTGTCTATTTGCTTGGAAAATTTGTTTCCAGCCCTTCACTTTGAGTCTGTGTTGGTCTTTTGTCCAGAGGTGGTCTCTTGTAAGCAGCATATGTGTGGGTCATGCTTTTTTATCCATTCAGCTATTCTATGCCTTTTGATTGGAGCATTTAATCCATTTGTGTTTAAGGTTATTATTAATAGGTACTTATTCATTGCCATTTTCATACCTGTGTTCCTCTCCCTCTCTTTCTTCTTTCCTTCATTTCCTTAAAGCAGGCCCTTCAGTATCTCTTGCAGAGCTGGTTTGGTAGAGGTGTATTCTTTTAGACTTCTGTTGTCTGGGAAGCTCTTTATTTGGTCTTCTATCTTGATTGAAAGCCTTGCTGGGTAAATTAGTCTTGGTTGCAGGCCATTGGTTCTCATTACTTGGAATATTTCTTGCCATTCTCTTCTGTCTTGGAGTGTTTCCATTGAGAAGTTGGATGCTAACCTAATCGGGACTCCCCTGTATGTTACTTCCTTTTTCTCCCTTGCTGCCTTTAAGATTCTCTCTTTGTCTTGGAATTTTGCCATTTTAATTATGATGTGTCTTGAAGTGGGCGTCTTTGGGTTCCTCTTGATTGGGACTCTCTGTGATTCCTGGATTTGTGTGACTTTTTCTCTCATCAAATTGGGGAAGTTTTCCATCATTACTTTTTCAAATAGGTTTTCTATTCCTTGCTTTTCTTCTTCTCCCTTTGGTATCCCTATTATACGGATATTATTACGTTTCATACTGTCTTGCATTTCTCTTAATCTTTCTTCATTCTTTCTAAGCCTCTTTTCCTTTTCTTGCTCCTTCTGGCTTTTTTTTTTCTACTTTGTCCTCCAACTTGCTGATCTGATCTTCTGCTTCATCAATTCTGCTTTTCATTCCTTCCACTGTGTTCTTCAGTTCAGAAATTGTATTTTTCATTTCCTCTTGGCCCTTGTTGATAGTTTCTATTTCCTTTTTCATGTTGATATAGTTTGCAGTGAGTTCATCATAGCTTCTGTGTAGTTTTCAGTAGCTCATTGATAGCTCTTGGAGCTTCCTGACAACCATTGCTTGGAACTCAGAATCTGATAGTTGAGTTGCCTCCATTTCATTTATCATTCTTTCTGGGGCTTCCTCCTTTTCTTTCATTTGGGGATTGTTTCTTTGTCTTCCCATTGTTTTTGAGATTCTTCTTGTTATCCTCAGCTTCTTAAATTGATTTGTTCTGGTTCCCTGGGTTTATGTTGTGAACTTCTGTCGTAGAATTCCTGTGAAATTCAGTGGTGCTATCTCCTTCGGCTATCCTGGTGTTCACTGTTTCCAGTATCTTAGCTGTTGAAATGCTCCCTGTTTGGGACCAACTCTGGTCTTTCCACAGTTCCAGGGTTTTTTTGTTTTGTTTTGTTTTGTTTTGTGTTTTTCTTGTATGTGTTTAAAAAGAGAAAAGAGAAGGAAAGGAAAAAAAGAAGGAAAAGGAAATAAAAAAAATGAAAAGACAATAAAGAAAAGTAGTATGAAAAAGAAAAAAGAGGAAAAAAGACAGGAAGAACAGATAAGCTTGGAAAGAAAGGAAGGAGCAGTAAAACAAGAAAGAAGTATTGAGAAGCAAAAAGGAGTTGAGGGATAAAAAAAGATCGAAATAATGAAAAAGAGAAAAAGAAAAAACCCACACAAAAAAATCAAAATACCAAAAAACCCCAAAACTGCTAATTCCTGCTGTTATCAGTCTTGCCAAGCTGTTTTTTCTGGCCTTGATGACTGCAGTGGCTGAGGGGTGACTGTATTGTTTTTTCCTTGTTCAGCACTCATTTTTCTCTGGCCTACTGTCCTCAGAGCTATCCCAAGACTCTCCACACTGGTTCCCAGGCACCAACTGTGGTCACACGCACGCCGGAGCCAACTGTGGTTGCGTGCCCACATGCGCTGATGTTCCCTGAGTCTTCTTTGTACAGGTGCCAGCTGTCCCACGAACACAGCTTGACCCCTATGCAGATTGCACACCAGTGTCTAAGATCTCCCAGTCACCCAGTCAGGCCTCCGATGGCGCGATGGCGCTATGGCATGATGTCGCCAGGAGATCGTATTGCTGTTCCCTGCTGGCGCGATTGCACGTGCTGGGCCAAGAGACCATAGAGGCACCAGGCGACTGCACCTTGGCTCTCTCAGGGCACGTGGTTCAAACGATCCCCACACAGCTGTTTACAGTGGCACTTGGGTGTAGACAAAAGTGCATGCTCCAACGCGCAGTCCTCCCAGGTCTATGAGATCTTAACTCCTCTCTGTGAGATTTCAAGCAACCAGGTTTATGCCAGCGCTGCCGGGTCCCTGTTTGGCTGTTCAGGGAGTAGTTGCCCCAGCTCCCTCCCTAGAGTCTTACGGCCAGCCCTGGCCCGGTTTCTCAGCCCCCGCCCCGGTCTCCGCACCACCACAGTACTCTCCTTACCGTCCGGTTTTTCAATTTCCACTGCAATTTTTGATAATCTGTTTTCAAATATGCTGTGTTTTTGGTGTCTGTTTGCTGTGCTGCATTGAAAAATGTCCCGGTTTAACACCTGTGTGAGGGGAGTAGAGGGATGTGCATCCTCTTACTGCGCCGCCATCTTCTTGGTCTTTTATTTTACTCTTACCAATGATTGTTCCATTGTTCCTTTCATCTTTTGTTTTCTTATTTTTGTTATTCTTTCTCTTTCATTGTCCATTTTTCCTGTTTTCCTCTTTCAATTCACTATTCATATGTTCTCTTTCTTTTTCTCCTCCTGTAATCACTTTTTTGTCCTTTGGTCTTCTCTTATTTTTTTCATTTATTTTCCCCTTTTCCTAATATACCACTTTTCTTCCCTCTTTTATTATTCCCTGATGTTTTTATGTTATATTGCTGTTGTTGTTGGGAGGGGGTTTTGCTCATTTTTTTTTCATTTTTTGTGTTGTTTTGCTTTGTTCTGCACCACCTGTAAAACAGCATAAAATATGTGGTGGGGTTGAGCCTCACAGTCAGCCAGCCAGAGGGAATACCCCCACCAACAAATAAGCCAACAACATTCAGGACCCATATACAACAGAAGAGTCCATATAACCCACACAAAGGGCATTCTTAGAGCACCCAGATTGGGATATCAAGAAGTCTATGCCACTGGGTCCCACAGGACTCCTACCACATAAGCTCATCCAATAAGAAAGAGAATCAAAGCAGATCTGTCTAATACAGGAAGAAACAAAAAGAGACAGCTAAAATCTGGAGACAAAGAAACAACTTCCAAACAAGATAGAGGAGTAATGCCCAGAAAATGAGCTAAGTGAAGTTGAGGCAAGCAAATTATCAGATGTAGAATTCAGAGTAATGGTTATAAGGATGCCCAAGGAACTTAATGAGAACTACACCAACATGAAAGAAGACATAGAAGCTATTAATAAGAACCAGTTGGATGGAACTGGAGAGCATTATGCTAAGTGAAATTGGCCAGGTGGTGAAAGACAAACACCATATGATCTCACCTTGAAATTCAATCTAATCAACAAAACAAGCAAGCAAGCAAAATATAACCAGAGACATTGAAATTAAGAACAAACTGATAGTAACCAGAGGGAAGGTGGGAGGGGATAATGGGGTGGAATGAGGGAAGGGTTTTCAGGAACAACTATAAAGGATACATGGACAAAAGCAAGTAGGGTGGAAGCAGGGAGGTGGGGAAGGCTGGGTGGGGGAGTGGTGGAAGATAAATGCAGACAGCTGTACTTGAACAACAATAAAAAAATTAAAAAAAGAGTTGGAAGTGAAGAATACAATATCTGAAATGAAGAACACAATAGAAGGAATTAAAAATAGGCTAGATTTCTAGTCAAGATGGCAGCATAGGCAAACTTGGCTCAATGCTTCACACAACCATCTCAAAATTGAAACTAAAATGTGGAACAACTATCACACAGAACCGGCAGAAATCAAGTTGAATGGAAATCTGACAGCTACAGAATTAAATAAACCACACCAATCCAGGCTTGTATAAGGATTGCAGATGCAGAACAGGCTGTTCCCACACCCACACATAGTGGACAAAAATTCAGGAGGGATATCTTGGAAGCAAGTAGTCCCAGACCCACACCAGGAACCTAGCCCAGAGTACCAGTGCCAGGAAGATAAGTCCCCACAACTTCTGGCTGCAAAAACCAGCAGATATTTAGTTGGTGGAGGAAACTGCTAGAGCTACAAGAAGTTCCTCTTTAAAAACCCTGTAGGGTAAATGGAGGCAGTCTGACTTCCTTACCCAGATGTCTGGGTACCTAAGGGAAACACTTTTCCCATAACCTTGAATTGGCTTGATAAGTAGTGTTCTCATAGCCTTGACACTGGGTCTGAAAAACAGTTCCCATAACATGAAGTGGGCTTCAATGCACAGAATCATGATATGTCATATAATTTTCTGGCTTGAAGTCAGCTTTGTTCACCTCCAGTATTTAAGCAAGTAGGGGATTCTTACTAGAGAGATATGCAGCTTGCAGCATGTGTGGCTTAACCACTTGTGAATAAAGGCATGTCAAGCATTCCCATGGCTCCACACATTTTCTTTCATCTGCCAGAATCTAGAGAGTGGACCTGCCAGGCCATGAGAGGCTTCAACAAAAACCCACACATGGACTCACCTACTCAGACTCACTCCCTCTGAGCTCCAGCACTGGGGTAGCAGCTTGAAAGGCACTAGGGGTATACAGAGAGAAACTGAAATGTCTGGCATCAAAGTGAACAGAGGCCATTATCCCTTTACTAAACCCTCCCCCACAGAGCCATCAAGCTGGTGCCATATCTGAGATTCCATCAACCTGACTAACACTGTTTGACCAGGCTTGGAGACACCCAGAGGTTCTGTCCTACCCATCTTACCAGCCCACTCAACTGCTTTTCCATATGAATGGCTGGCCTTGGCTCATGCTTAACAACTTCCTAAATCCTTTCAAACAAGCAACAGCTAGCTTCAGTGAGCCCCAGGCCTGACACCAGCAGCGACCAGCCTGGATTCACAGCTTAGCCTTACCTGGGAATCTCCAAGCCCAGCACAAGTAGCAGCCATCTCAGATTGCTTTATAGCACAAGAAGGGTGGTCCAGGCAGAACACAGGTGTCAGCTGACCTTGGCCTACTCCACCTGGAAAACCTGAGGGCTGGCACATCCAGTGGACAGCTACAAACCACATCAGAGCAACATCATCTGAACCCTGCACTGTTGATCCTCCAGAGAGGGTGGAGGTTGATGGTTAGTGTTCACAGCCAGTCCTTGTAGCTGATGGCTTGAGTAAGTCCCTGCCATTGATCTGCCAACAGTAACCAAGGCTCAACTACAAGAGGAGGGTGTACACAGCCCACACAAGGGCTACACCTTGAGTACCCAGCTTAGGTGATATGCAAGGCTGTGCCACTGGACCCTAAAGACACCTACTACATTAGGCCACACTACCAAGACAGGATGTAATAGCAGCTCTACCTGATACACACAAACAAACACAGGGAGGCTGCCAAAATGAGGAGGAAAAAAGACATGTCCTGAATGAAAGAACAGACCAAAACTCCAGAAAAAGAGGTAAATGAGATGGAGATAAGCAATCTATCAGATGCAGAGTTCAAAACACTGTATATAAGGATGCTCAAAGGACTTAGTGAAGACCTCACCAGCATAAAAAAGATCCAGTCAGAAATGAACAATACACTAACTGAAATAAAGAACAATTTGCAGGGAAACAACAGTAGAGTGGATGAAGCTGAGAATCAAATCAATGATTAGGAACATAAGGAAGCAGAAAACAAGCCATTAGAACAACAAGAAGAAAAATAATTTTTAAGAAAATGATAGTGTAAGAACCCTCTGGGACCACTTCAAGCATTCCAACATTGGCATTATAGTGGTACTACAAGAGGAAAGGAAAGATTAAGAGATTGGAAATCTATTTGAAAAAATAATGAAAGAAAACTTCCCTAATTTGGTGAAGGAAATAGACATGCAACTCCAGGAAGCACAGAGAGCCCCAAAGAAGATGGATGAAAAGAGGCCCACTTTAAGGCATATCATAATTAAAATGCCAAATGTTAAAGATAGAGAGAGAATCTTGCAAGCACCAAGAGAAAAGAAGTTAGGTGCCTACAAGGGAATTTCCATAAAACTGTCAGCTGATTTCTCAAAAAAAAAAAAAATTTCAGGCCAGAAGGGATTGGCATGAACTATCCATAGTCATGAAATGCAGGAACCTATACCCAAGATTGTTCCAAAGAGGGAAGCTAGCATTTAGAGTCAAAGGGAAGATAAAGAGCTTCCCAGACAAGAAAAAACTAAAGGAGTTCACCATCACCAAATTATTATTATATGAACGTTAAAGGGACTTATATAAGAAGAAAATCAATACTATGAACAATAGAAATCAGGGAAGATGGTGACAAGGTAAGTGGGAATGGAGCCCACTTCCCCCTGCACACAGGGGAACACCTAGCTGATCTTCTGAGGAACAGATTGAACAGCCAACGGTATCCAGCATATATGAAGGTTGGAGACGAAAATTGTAGAAGACATTGAAAAACAGACAGTAAGGAGATTGCTTTGGGATGGTAAGGTCCTTGGGACCAGCACGAGGACCAAGGCTGCTGCAGCCCCGGGTTTGATGCCTGCCGGCAACTGCTGCAGGATCCTTGGAAGAGAGAGAAATCAACAGCTCCTTTCCCTGCCAAACAGGGAGGATAGAGTGGCACCAGGATGGATCTGGATGCTTGCAGTGGCTGGGGAGAATAAAGACAAAGTGGGAGATGCACATGTGCGGTGTTCACCTGAGAGACTGTGGATGCCAGCTGAGTCATTACCAAAGAAATTGCAGAGCAAGGTGACGTTTGGAGAAGGGAGAAGTGTTGGGCCTTGACAGACCCTGACCCAGATAGTCTCCAGTCTGGTTGGAAAGTTGAGTTGTGTGAGAGGCCAGGCACTTGTTAAGAGTGGCAGGCTTGAACAGGATTTTGTTTTAAAAAAAGGCTATCGGTAGCTGTTTAGGGAACTCTCCAGCAGCAGCCACCCCACCACACTGACCATGCCTCTGTAACCGCAGCAGCCTCTGCCAAGCACCCCCTCCCCTGCAGCTGCAGCCACAACCTTGGCTGAGCCCTCGCCAGCGCAGCAGCAGAGGCCGTGCCCCTGCCCCAGCCACCTCAGCCATGACAGCACTGGCCAGCTAAGAGAAAGGAGGAGGCACCCTCAATGAAGAGAGCAGCAGGGATCAGGGAGTTAGAAGTCCCCAGAAAGACTTAATTCAGTGGGGGAGCTAAACTACCCTGAAGAGACATTGAGAGTGCCTAGGATCTAGGACAGTAAAGAGCCAGAAGATGGTGTGTGAGTTGCCTTTAATTAGTGTGCCTAAATGACAGCACAACTGGTGGATTGAAGGTTCTGACCTGGCATAGATGGGCAGCAGGGGCTGGGCAGTGGGGGCTGGCAGCAAATATAGGAAATGGAAGGGAGGCTGGGCAACTATGAAGGGTAAGGCCAAGACCTGGCCCCTATCCTCCCAAGACCAGAGGAAGGGAAAAAATCGAATCCCAACCCACCTCAGCCTGTGGCAGCCAGGAAGATTCAGCTGGTTTAAAGTCCACAAGAGGCTTTTCTTTTTTTTTTTTTTCTTTTCTCTTTATTTCCCCAAGTGAGACAATAAGAGCTGGAGCTGTGAAAGGACCAGAGTCAGAAGCAAAGAGGGATCACAAGGCTAATCCTAACAAGTGACAAACTGAGACAAATTTCCCTTTTCTATTCTAGAGAACTTGCATGTTATTGTTTATTTGTATTATTATTATTTTCTCACTATATTTACTTTTTTATTTTATTAGTTTTCTTATTTCTCTTCTTTCTCTTTGGTTTTCTTCATTTTATTTGTTTGTTTAATTGTATCACTTGACTGGTTTTCCTCGTTCTCTCTTTCATACTGCATTTTAATATTCCCACTTTCACCTCACTTCTATTCCAATACCACACTACTCTAGGGTTTGCACTTCCTATTCTTTTTATTCAGAATATATATATATATATATTATATATTCTTATATATATATTCACTCTTGTTATTCAGTTTCTTTCATGATTGTTGTTCCAGTATTATTGTAAATAATTGTTGTTCCATATAATTGTAAATACTATACAGCACCCCTTCTGGATCTTAGCCCATTTCACTCCCTTTTGGGACTTTACTACTCTTGTGGCTACCTCTATTCTCTCCCACACTATGCTTCTGTTCTATCATTTACTCTCATTATGTCTCATAATCTGCCCTCCCACAAGCTGTCTGTTTTTTAGATTCCACTCACAATCCTTCTCCCCTCTAAGAAGAGTCTTAGCTCTATCCCACACTTTATAAAAAGTGACTAGTTGGGTGAAATATCATGGTAAACATTATACTTACCAAAGGATCCCATATCTCTTTTCTACGGGTTGGTATTTTAAATCCTATAGAATATGCTCCTGCTCTTAATCTGTTTTGCCTTCCTCCTCTGACTGATCACATAAAAGAGTAGGTGGAAGCTGTGAATAACAATATACCTGCTGGAAGACAGAACCCACCAACAAAGTAAACAACAACACATAAAGAAAAGAAACACATAAAGATGGTGGAGGAATGAGTGAAAGCCACACTAGCCTCCACCCAGGTTCAGTCTGGAATTATAACTAAAACCTGGAGAAATTATCCAGAACAAACAACTGAACAGTAGCAAGAAAGAAGCTTCAAAACCTTGTACAGACAGAGGAACCAGCTTCAATACAACCTGTCTGAACCTGCACAGCAGAATACTAAATGTGGTGCATGGAGTGACCCTCAGTTAATCAGCTGGAAGGACCCACCAAAGAAAGACCCAACAACAGAAAGAACACAAAGATATACAGAGAGCCAACATAAAGGGCACTCCAAGAGCAGCAAGTTCAGGAGATCAAGGAGACTGAACCACTGAATCTCACAGGTCACCTACCATAGAAGTTCACAGCACAAACCCAGGGAGTGAGAGCAGATCAATTTAAGAAGCAGAAGCTAACAAGTAGAGTCTCACAAACAATGGGAAGACAAAGAAACAATCCCCTGATGAAAGGAATGGAGGAAGCCTCAGAAAGAATGCTAAATGAAATAGAAATAAGTGAACTATCAGATATTGAGTTCAAAGCAGTGGTTATAAGGAAGCTCAATGAGCTCTCAGAGAATTACAAAAAAACTGCAGGGAAACGATGATGAAGTCACTGAAAACTACATCAACATGAAAAAGGAGATAGAAACTATAAACCAGGGCCAAGAGGAAATGAAGAATACAATTTCTGAACTGAAGAACACAGTGGAAGGAATTAAAAGCAGGATAGATGAAACAGAGGAAAAGATCAGTGAGCTGGAGAAAAAGGTAGAAAAAACACCCAAAAAGAGCAAGAAATGGAAAAAAGACTCAGAAAACATGAACAGGTGTTAAGGGAACTGCTGGACAATATGAAAAGTAATAATATCCGTATAACAGGGATACTAGAAGGAGAAGAAGAGGAGCAAGAGAGAGAATACATATTTGAAAAAGTCATGATGGAAAACTTCCTTAATTTGATGAGAGAAAATGTCACACAAATCCAGGAAACACAGAGGGTTCCAATCAAGAGGAACCAAAAGAGGCTCACTTCAAGACATACCATAATTAAAATAGCAAAATTCCAAGACAAAGAGAGAATCTTAAAGGAAGCAAGGGAAAACAGGAAGTAACATACAAGAGTGCCCTGATAAAACTACCAGCTGACTTCTCAATAAAAATGCTACAAACCACAGGGATTTGTCAAGAAATATCCCAATTCATGAAAAACAAAACCCTGAAACAAAGAATACTCTATCCAGCAAGGCTTTCAATCAAGATAAAAGGCCAAATAAGGAGCTTCCCAGACAAAAGAAGTCTAAAAGGATACAACTGTACCAAACCAGTTCTGAAAGAGATGCTAAAGGGACTGCTTTAAGGACAGTAAGAGAGAGAGAGAGAGAGAGAGAGAGAGAGAGAGAGAGAGAGAGAGAGAGAGAAACATAGGTACGAAAATGGCAATGAATCAGTACCTATCAATAATGACCTTAAATGTAAATGGATTAAATGTTCCAATCAAAAGAGATAGAATAGCTGAATGGATAAGAAAGTATGGCCCACACATATGGTGCCTACAAGATACCCACCTCAGGACAAAAGACATACAAAGACTCAAAGTGAAGGGCTGGAAACAAATTTTCCAAGCAAATAGACAGGAAAAAAAAGCCAGGGTAGCAATACTCACATCAGACAAAATAGACTTCAAAAGAAGGGCCATAAAGAGAGACCCAGAAGGTCACTTCATAATACTCAAGGGAAGAAACCACATAAAAGACATAAACATTGTAAATATATATGCACCCAACATAGGAGCACCTAAATACATAAAGAAAATCTTAGAGGACTTCAAGAAAGATATTGACAGCAACACAAATAGAGTAGGGGATTTTAACACCCCACTGTCAAAAATGGACAGATCTTCTAAACAAAACATCAAAAATATATTGTGGCATTAAACAACACTCTAGATGAAATGGACTTAACTGATATATATAGAGCCTTTCATCCCAAAGAAACTAAATACACATTTTTTTTTTCAAATGCACATGGAACACTTTAAAAGATAGACCATATGATAGGACACAAAACATGCCTCAACAAGTTGAAGAAAATTGAAATCATACCAAGAATTTTCTCTGACCACAAGGGACTGAAACTAGAAACCAATCCTAAGGGGAAAAACCCAAAGCACTCAAAATCATGGAGATGGAATAGCATGCTATTAAACAATAAATGGGTCAAGAAAGAAATTAGGGAAGAAATCAAAAAGTTCTGGAAACAAGTGAAAATGAGCTCACAACAACCCAAAACTTATGGAACACAGGAAAGGCTGTCCTGAGAGACAAGTTCATAGCAATACAGGCCTACCTAAAAAAGATAGAAACATTTCCAACAAACAGTCTAACCCTATGCCTACAAGAACTATAGGAACAACAACAAAGAGAGGCCAGAATGAGTAGAAGGAAGGAAATAACCAAGATCAGAGCAGAATTAAATGACATACAAACTAAAAGGAGAATTCTAAGGATCAATAAATCCAGGAGCTGGTTCTTTGAAAAGATAAACAAAATCAACAAGCCTTTAAGCAGGCTCATCAAGAAAAAAGAGAGAAGACCCAAATAAACACAATCAGAAATGAAAGAGGAGAGATTACAGCTGACACCACAGAAATACAAAGGATTTTAAGAAATTACTATGGGAACTGTATGCCAAGAAATTTGAAAACCTAGGTGAAATGGACAAGTTTCTAGGAAAATACAATCTCCCAAAACTCAATGAAGAAGAAGCAGTAAGCCTGAACAGACCAATAACAGCACATGAAATTGAAGCAGAAATCAAAAAGCTCCCAACACACAAAAGCCTGGGACCAGATGGTTTACAGGAGAATTCAACAAAGCATTTAAGGAAGAGCTAACCCCTATCCTTCACAGACTATTCCAAAAAATTCAAAATGATGGACGACTCCCAAACTCCTTTTATGAAGCCAGCATCATCCTAATCCCAAAACCAATAAAGATACAACAAAGAAAGAAAACTTCAGGACAATATCGCTGATGAACATAGACACTAAAATCCTCAACAAAATTTTGGCAAACCACATCCAACAACACATTAAAAAGATCATACACCATGACCAAGTGGGATTTATCCCTGTGATGCAAGGAAGGTTCAATATTCGCAAATCAGTAAATGTAATATATCACATAAATAAAAGCAAAGACAAAAATCACATGATCATATCAATAGATGTGGAAAAAGCATTTGATAAGGTACAACACCTATTTATGATAAAAACACTCAGCAAAGTGGGAATAGAGGGAGCATTCCTCAACATAATAAAGGCAATATATGAGAGGCCTACAGCCAACATCATACTCAATGGGCAAAACTAAAATCTTCTCGACTAAGATCAGGAACAAGACAAGGGTGTCCACATTCACCACTTCTACTCAATATAGTATTGGAAGTCTTAGCCACAGAAATTAGACAAGATAGGGAAATAAAAGGCATCCAAATTGGAAAGGAGGAAACAAAGCTATCATTGTTTGCAGATGACATGATAATGTACATAGAAAAGCCTATAGACTCAGCCAAAAAGCTTCTTGACCTAATAAATGTATTTGGCCAAACAGCTGGATACAAAGTCAATATCCAGAAATCAAAGGCATTTCTGTATACCAACAATGAAACAGCAGAAGCAGAAATCAAGAAAAATCCCATTCATTATAGTAAAAAGAAAAATAAAATACCTAGGAATAAACCTAACCAAGGAGGTAAAAGACCTGTATGCAGAAAAACTACACAACACTGAAGAAAGAAATCAAGGAAGACACAAACAAATGGAAACATATACTGTGCTCAAAAATTGGAATAATCAGCATCAACAAAATGTCCATACTACCCAAAGCAATTTACAAATTCAATGCAATACCTATTAAAGTACCAATGGTGTATTTCGCAGACATAGAACAAACACTTCAAAAATTTATATGGAACCATAAACGACCTTGAATAGCTGCAGGAATTTTGAGGAAGAAGAGCAAAGTAGGAGGAATCACAATACCTAATACCAAACTGTATTACAAGTCTGGTACTGGCATAAGAAGAGGCACATGGACCAGTAGAACAGAACAGAGAGCCCAGAAATAAACCCAAGTCTCTATAGTCAATTAATATTTCACAGAGGGGGCAGCAACATAAAATGTAGTAAAAATAGCTTCTTCAACAAGTGGTGTTGGGAGAACTGGACAGCTACATGCAAAAAAATGAAACTCGAGCACCAACTTACCCCATACACAAAAATAAATTCAAGGTGGATAAATGATTTAAATATAAGCTGTGACACAATTAAAGTCCTAAAGGAGAACATAGGCAGGAAAATCTCAGATATTTCACACAGCAACATTTTTACTGATATATCCCCTAAAGCAAGGCACATTAAGGAAAAAATAAACAAATGAGATTACATCAATATAAAAACCTTCTGCACAGCTAAAGAAAACAGTATTAAAATAAAAAGAGAGCCAACTGTGTGGGAAAACATATTTTCCAATGATACCTCAGACAAGGGTTTAATCTCCAAAACACATAAAGAACTTACACGACTCCACTCTCAGAAGACAAGCAACCCAATTAAAAAATGGGCAAAGGACTTGAACAGACACTTCTCCAAGGAGGATATACAGAGCCAGAGACACATGAAAAGATGCTCAGTATTGCTAGCTATCAGAGAGATGCAAATTAAAACCACAATGAGATACCACTTCACACCAGTCAGAATGGCCATCATAAACATAGCAACAAACAACAAGTGTTGGAGAGGTTGTGGAAAAAAGGGGACCCTAGTGCACTGTTGGTGGCATTGCAGACTGGTACAATCACGATGGAAGGCAGTATGGAATTTTCTAAGAAAACTAAAAATGGATCTACCTTTTGACTGAGCAATCCCACTGCTGGGATTATATCCTAAGAACCCTGAAACACCTGTCCAAAAGAACCTATGCACCCCTATGTTCATAGCAGCACAATTTACAATAGCCAAGTGTTGGAAGCAACCTAGGTGCCTATTAGTAAGTGAATGGATCAAAAATCTATGGTACTTTTACAGAATGTAATTCTATGCAGCAGAAAGAAAGAAGGAGCTGCTACTCTTTGTAACAGCATGGATGGAACTGGAGAGCATTATGCTAAGTGAAATAAGGCAGGGAGTACCATATGATCTCACCTTTAACAGGAACATAACCAACAAAACAAACAAACAAGCAAAATATAACCAAAGACACTGATATTGAGAACAGACTGACAGTCACCTGAGTGGAGAGGGGAGGGAATTCCAGGGGAAAAGGTGAAGGGTTTGCAGGAACAAATATAAAGGACACATGGATAACAACTAGGGTTGTGTAATTGGGAGGGAGTTGGGGAGCACTGGGGCAGTGGGCTGAGATGGGAGTAAAAGACATAAAATTGTACAAGAACAACAATTAAAATAAATTAAAAAAATAAAAAAATAATATTCATTGAAAATGAAAAGGGAGAAAAAGAGTGTGTGAGAGAGAGGGACACAAGTACAAAGGCAGTAAAATGGCAATGAATAAATACCTAACAATAATAACCTTAAACATAAAAAGAATAAGTGCTCCAATCAAAAGACGCAGAATCGCTGAATGGATAAGAAATCATGACCCGTACTTGAGCTGCCTAGAGGAGACACACCTCAGAACAAAAGACCTAAAGAGACAGAAAGCAAAGAGCTGGAAAAAAATATTCCGAGCAAATGGACAGAGGAAAAAACAGGGTAGCAATATTCATATCAGACAAAGTAAATTTCAAAATAAGGGCCATCAAAAGAGACCCAGAAGCTCACCTCATAATACTCAAGGGAAGAATCCATCAAGAAGTCATAAACATGTATACATATATATGCACCCATACTAGTAGCACCGAAATATAAGGAAACTCTTCAAACACTTTAAGAAAGCTATTAACAGCAACACAATTATAGTAGGGATTTCAACACTCCACCATCAAAAATGGACAAATATTACACATAAAATATCAACAAAGATATTGTGACATTGAATAACTCCTAGATCAAATGGACTTAACTGATATATATATATATATATATAGAGAGAGAGAGAGAGAGAGTCTTTTATCTCAAAGAAACACATGATCTCCTTATCAATGTTCCTCTCTCTTTCTTTCTTCCTCTTTTCCCTTCTCTAAAATAAATAAATTAAATATTTTTAAAAAACATACACCATGAAAAAGACTATAAACAATAAAATGGCAAAAATACATGTCTATCAACAAATAAATCTAAAAATATAAACTGAGCAAACAAGAAGAACAGAGACAGAATCATGTGTATAGAAAAAGGTTTTGGTGGTTGCCAGATAGGAAAAGGGTGAGGGAGAATGAGTGAAGAGGTGAAGGAATTGAGAAGCACTCTTAGATAGTTACAGAATAGCCATGGAGATGTAAAATACAGTATAAGAATTGGAGTTGCCAAAGAACTTATATGCAAGACCCATGGGCATGAGCAATAGTGGGGGGATTGCTTGAGGGAGTGTGGATTGCTTGGTGGAGGTGTAAAAGGGGGGAAATGAAGCAAAGGATCAAATTAGCAATTTGGACGACAAGGTTGGAAAGAAAACCACCTATTCAGAGTGATGAAATTTTTTAAAAAGTAAAAAGACTGAGGATAGTATAAGAGAGCTTTGGTTAAACATAAATCATAACATTATTTATATCATAGAAATACCAGAAGGAGAGGGAAGGAAACAAGAGATAGAAAGCCTGATTGAAGAAATAATGAAAGAAAACTTCCTTAATTTGGTGAAGGACAGAATCACACAGGTTCAGGAAGCAAAGAGAGTTCCAATCAAGGTGCACCCAAAGAGGTCAACGCCAAGACACATCACAATTAAAATGGCAAAGTTTAAAGACAAAGAGAGAATCTTAAAGAAAGCAAGAGAGAAACAGTTAGTTACCTACAAGTGAGCTCTGATAAGGCTGTCAGCTGATTTCACAACAGAAACAATACAGGCCAGAAGTGATTGACATGAAATAATCCAAGTAACAAAAGCCAAGGACCTGGAACCAAGAGTACACTATCCAGCAGGGCTCTTATTTAAAATGGAAGGTGAAATAAAGAGCTTCCCAGACCAAAAAATAAAAAAAGGCTAAAGGAGTACATTTCCACCAAACCAGCATTACAAGAGATGCTAAAGGGGCTCCTTTAAGAAGAAGAAATAGAGAGGGGAACACAGGTACAGAGAGAAAAAATGACAGTGAATAAGTGGCTATCAATAATAACCTTATATGTAAATGGATTAATACTCCAATCAAAAGGCATAGGGTAGCTGAATGGATAAGAAAACATGACTCGCATAAATGCTGTCTAAAAGAGACCCACCTCATAAAAGATTTACACAGGCTGAGAGTAAAGGGATGGGAAATAATATTTCATGTAAATTGAGGTTAAAGGAAAGCAGGGGTAGCCATACTTCTATTAGATAAAGTAGACTTGAAAACAAAGACCATAATAAGAGTTAAACAATCTCACTATATAATACTAAAGGGATTAATCCAACAGGATGATATAACCCTTATAAACATATGTACACCTAAATATATAAAGAAAGTCTTGAAGGACTTTAAGAAAGAAATACACAGCAATATGGTCATTGTAGGAAATTTTAACACACCACTGTCAACAATGGACTGATCATCCAGACAACAAATCAACAAGCATATAGTAGCATTAAATGACACACCAACTCAAATGGATTTAATGGATATTTACACAATATTTCACCCCAAATAAATGGAACATTTTGAAAGATAGACCACATGGTAGGACACAAAATAAGTCTTCACAATTTCAAGATTTAAACTCATATTAAGTATTTCCTTGGATCACAATGGCTTGAAAGTAAATCAACCTCAAGAAAAAAATTGAAAACATTAAAATACATGGAGTATAAAAAGCATGGTAGTGAATGATGAATGGGTTAACAATGAGATCAAGGAAGAAACAACAGCAAAAAAAAACTGGAAACAAATGAAAATGAACACAAAACAACCCCAAACCCATGGGACACAGTGAAAAGAATCCTAAGGGGAAAATTCATACCAATACAGACCTACTTAAAGAAAATAGAAAATCTCAAATAAACAACCAATCTCACACATAAAACAACTAGAAAATCAACAAAAATCAAAGCCAAGAGTGAGTAGAAGGAAGAAAACTATCAAGATCAGAGCAGAAATAAATGACATAGAGACTAAGAAAGCAATTCAATACATCAATAAAACCGGGAGTTGGTTCTTTGAAAAAAAATAAGCAAAATTGAAAAACATTTAATGAGAATCATCAAGAAAAAATGAGAGAAGATGTAAATAAATTGGGTCAAAATGGAGGCATAGGCAGACACACTTCACCTCCTCACACCACTATAAAAATTATCACAACTAACGACAAAACTAAATAAACCAGAACTGCCAGAAAATCAAAATATATGAAAGTTCAATAACCAAGGACTTAAAGAAGAAATATTCATCTAGACATGTAGGAAGTGCAGAGACTGGGAGCCAGGGCAGAGAAGACACAGTGTGGTGGAGACAAGGTGGCAGCAGTGAGGCAAGATTGGCCATTAGAACAGGCAGTCCTACATTCATATGTGGTGGATAAAAACCAGGAGGGACACCTGGGGAGTAGACCAAGATTCTAGCACTAAGAAAATAAAGCCTCATAACTTCTGGCTATAAAATCCACTGGGGGTTGGGGCAGTGCAAGAAACTGGGAGTCTCTCGCTAGAGCCTGTTTAAAGGACCCACAAGGCACTATAATGTATGCAAACACACCCACCCAGGAATTCAGCACCAGCGCAACAGCTAGAAGGGTGCCAGTGGCATCCAGGAAGTTAGGGAAGTGACAGAAAATGGGGCAAAGGACAAGCAAGCAGAATTGTACTCTTTCCCAACCTGACCCCACATACAGTGCCACAAAGCAACAAAGCATGGTGTCACACCCGGGTGAACACCTAAGGCTCCAACCTTTACAACATAACAGATGCACCAGGATGTGGAATCAAAGGAGCTTGGCCTAGAGCACAGAAGCAAACACAGGGAGGATGCCAAGTTGAGGAGATAAAGAAAAATGGCCCAGATGGGGAATGGATAACACCTCCAGAGAAAGAAATAAGTGAAATGGAGAAAGCAGTGGCATTATCCCCCTCTTTGATCCCTCCCTGACACATAGAACCATGGTTGCTCCACCCTGGCAAATACTCAAGGCTCTGCCCCATTTGACATAACAGATGCACTGAAAAGGAACCAAAGCAGCTCTGCCACTTACACAGACACAGGGAGGCTGCCAAAATCAGGAGACAAAGAAATATGGCCCAAATGAAGGAATGAAACCAAACCCCAGAAAAAGAACTAAGCAGTGCAGAGATAGCCAGCCTATCAGACAGAGTTCAAAACACTGGTGGTCAGAATGCTCAAAGATCTCACTGAACATGGTAAAAGCATAATGGAAGAAATGAAGGCTCTACCAAAGGAAATAAATAAAAATCCATGGGAAACCAACAATGAAGGGAAGGAAACTGGGATTCAAATCAATGATTTGGAATATAAGAAAGAAAGAAATATTCAACCAGAACAAAATGAAGAAACAAGAATTCCAAAAAGATGAATGGAATTTAAGAAGTCTCTGGGACATCTCCAAAAGGGCCAACATCTGAACCATAAGGATGCCAGAAGGAGAAGAAGAGAAAGAAATTGAGAACTTATTTGAAAAAATAATGATAGAAAACTTTCCTAATTTGGAAAAGGAAATAGACATACAAGTCCAGGAAGCACAAGAGTCCCAAACAAGTTGGACCCAAAGAGGTCAACCTCAAGACACATGAAAATTAAAATGTCAAAGATTAAAGATAAAGGGAGAATCTTAAAAGCAGCCAGAGAAAGGCAGCTAGTTACCTACAAAGGAGTTCCCATAAGACTATAAGCTGATTTCCCAAAAGAAACTTTTCAGACAAGAAGGGACTGGAAAGAAGTATTCAAAGCACTGAAAAACAAGGACCTACAATCAAGATTACTCTATTCAGCAAAGCTATCATTTAGGATTGAAGTGCAGATAAAGTGGTTCCCAGACAAGGAAAAGCTAAAGGAGTTCATCATCATCAAACCATAATTACATGAAATGTTAAAGGGACTTAATTAAGAAAAAGGAGATAAAAACCACAAACAGTGAAATGACAACCAACTCACAGCTATCAACAACTGAATCTACAGACACACACACACACACACACACACACACACACACACGCACGCACACAAATACCCAGAAACAAACTGAGCAAACAACTGATACAGGAAAAGAATAATAATATGGAGATCAACTGAAAGGTTAACAGTGGAAAGAGGGTGGGGAGAATGGGGGGAAATTTACAGTGATTAAGCATAGATACATACAAAATAGGCAGGGGGAAATTAAGAATGGTATAGGCACTGGAGAAGCCAAAGAACTTACAGGCATAACCCATGGATATGAACTAAGGAAGGAGGATTGCTACAGAGAAGAGGGTACTGGGTGGAGAAGACAAACAGGAGAAAATGGGACAACTGTAATAGTGTAATCAATAAAACATACTGAAAAAATGTGAGTGGAGAAGTAACAACAGATACCACAGAAGTGCAAAGGATAGTAAGAAATTACTATGAACATATATATGCCAAAAGATTGGACAACCTGTGTGAAATGGCTAAATTTCTAGAAATGTACGATCTTCCAAAAATGAATCAGGAAGAAACAGAAAACCTAAATAGACTGTTACAACTAGTGAAATCAAAACAGTAATAAAAAAACTACTAACACAGAAGACCGGGAGCAGATGTCTTTACAGGTGAATTTTACCACTCAAATCAAAGAAGAGCTAGCACCTATCCTTTTCAAACCTTTCCAAAAAATTCAAGAAGAGGGAAGATTTCCAAACCCCCTTAATGAGGCCAGTATTATTCTAATTCCAAAATCAGGTAAAGACACAACAAATGATGAAATTTATAGGCCAATATCTGATAAGCATAAATACTAAAATTCTCAACAAAGTATTAGCAAACCAGATCCTGCAATACCTTAAAAACATCATATATCATGTTGAAGTAGGATATATTCCAGGGGTGAAAAGATGGTACAATATCCACAAATCAGTAAATGTGATACATTACATAAACAAAATGAAAGGCAAAAATCACAGTCACATGGTATCAGATACATAAAAAGCATCTGATGAAATTCAGGACTGATTTATGATAAATACATTGAACAAAGTGGGAATAGAGGGAGCATATCTCAATAAAATAAAGGCCATATATGAAAAACTTACTGCCAACATTGTACTCAATGGGCAACGAGTAAAAGCATTTCCCTTATGATCAGAAACAAGACAGGGGTGTTCATTATCACCATTCTCACACAACATAGTACTGGAAGTCCTAGCCACAGCAATCAGACAAGAATAAAAAATAAAATGTATTCAAACTGGAAAAGAGGAAGTAAAACTCATTATTTTCAGATGACATGATAATGTACATAGAAAACTCAATAGTCTCCACCAAAAAACTACTCAACCTAATAAATGAATTTGTCAAAGTAGTGGGATACAAGGTCAATACTGAGAAATCGATGGCATTTTTATACACCAATAATAAACTATCAGAAAGAGAATCTAAGAAAAAATCCCAGTTACTAATGCAACAAAATTAATAAGGTACCCAGGAATAAATCTAACCAAGGAGGTAAAAGTCCTGTACTTGGAAAACTCTAGGACACTGAAGAAAGAAATTGAGGAAGATACAAATAAATGGAGGCATATACTGTGTCCATGGATTGGAATAATTAACATCATTAAAATGTCTATACTACCCAAAGCAATTTATAGATTCAATGTAATTTCTATTAATATACCAATGGCATATTTCACAGATCTACAACAAATTTTCCAAAAATTTATATGGAGCCAAAAACAATACCGAATAGTGTCAGCAATCTTGAGAAATAATAAAGTTGGAGGGATCACCATACATGATATCAAACTATACTACAATGCCACTGTAATTAAAACAGTCTGGTACTTGCATAAGAACAGGCACATAGATCAATAGAACATAATGGAAAGCCCAGAATTAACCAATATCTTTATCATCAATTAATATTTGACAAGGGAGACAAGAGCAAACATTAGAGTAAACACAGTCTCTTCAAAAAATTATGTTGGGATAAGTGGACTGGTACATGCAAAAAAAATGAAAATATACCACCATCTTACACCATACACCAGAATAAACTCAAAATGGATAAAAGATTTAAATGTACCATAAAAATCTTAGAGGAAAACACAGGCAGTAAAATTTCAGATATCTCCCATTACAATATTTTTGCTGATGCATCTCCCGGGGCAAGGTTGATATAGGAAAAAATAAACAAATGGGACTAAACAATATCAAAAAGCTTCTGCACAGCTGTAGAAACCACCATCAAATTGAAAAGGGAACAGGCTGTATAAGGGAGCATATTTGCCAATGATACATCAGACAAGGTTTTAATCTCCAAAATGTATGAAGAACTCATACAACTCAACATCAGGAAGACAAATAATCCAATTTTTAAAAATGGGCAAAGGACCTGCACAGACTTTTCTCCAAGGAGGACATACAGATGGCCCATAGGCATATGAAAAATTCTTAACATCACTAGCCATCTGAGAGATACAAATTAAAACCACAATGAGGTGTTACCTCATACCTGTCAGAATAGCTATCATTAATAAATCAACAAACAATAAGTGCTGGTGAGGACATGGAGAAAAGGGAACCCTAGTGCACTGTTGGTGGGAATGCAGACTGGTGAAGCCACTGTGGAAAACAGTGTGGAATTTCCTGAAAAACTAGAAATGGAACTGTCTTTTGGCTCAGTGTTTTCACTGCTGTGAATATTCCCTAAGAATACTGAAACACAAATTCAAAAGAATTTATGAAGCCCCATTTTCATAGCAGTGCTCTTTACAATAGCCAAAATTTGGAAACAGCTCATCTACTGATGGGCACTCCTTCCAAAATTATGTACCTTTTGTATCTTATGAACCTTTCCCTCTGGAGTTTTGCCTAGAGGGTGATGGAAGGCAGCAGGACCCCACTTGCTGTTTGGTTACACTTACAAACAAGACTCTGGTGACCAATGGGACTGGCTTAGCTCAGTCTGCCCACAAGGACAAGACATAGTGACTGTGTTCTCAAAGTGAATGGGTACTAAGGATACCACCAGTCAAAAAGTCAAACACTTTGCAGTGGTCCAGGATAACTTACACACACTGCTCATTGCACAGTTTCCAACCACCATGGACAGGAAAGTCTTGGGTCATAAGTCTCGCTAGATGATGCCACATGCCTGTGGTAATATTCTTCATAAACAGAGTGAATATAATTCCCAAAATAATTGGAATAAAGATGAAATTGTGGGTGGTAACCTGCAAGAAGCAGCAGTCCTATCAAAAATTGGTGTGAACATCTTTGTACTGAACAGGATGTTACAACACCCCCAAACACTTGCTTTCTAATCCAGGGGACTATTTTTTTGAACTTGAAGTTGAATTCCCACATTGTTTCCTATCTGTTTCCAACAATCTTTCTGCACAGAAAAGTAAGCATTTGTAATTCTTTAATGTGCTGGGTGTAATTTATAAAAAAAATAAAATTATTGTTATTCTATTACAGTTGTCTGAATTTATCCCTTTTTGCCCTCCTCAACCCAGTTTATGCCCCACTCCCATGGTGAATCCCCACACTGATGTCCAAGTCCATGGGTCATTTGTCCATGTTCATTGACTAATCCCTTCCCCTTCTTTCCCCCAATACTTCCCTCTGCCCTCCCATGTGGTTGCTGTCAGTCTATTCCATGCGTCCATTCCTTTGGTTCTATTTTGCTAGTTTTTGTTCATTAGGTTCCTTTGATAGGTGATATCATATGATATTTGTATTTCACCAACTGGCTTAATTCACTTAGCATAATATTCTCCAGTTCCATCCATGCTGCCATGAAATGTAGAAGTTCCTTCTTTCTTTCTGCTGCTTAGTATTCCATTGTGTAAATGTATCACAGTTTTTTAATCCATTAATTTACTGATGGGCACTTAGGCTGTTTCCAGAACTTGGCTATTGTAAATAGTGCTGCTATGAACATAGGGGTTCATAAATTCTTTTGAATTGGTGATTCAGGATTATTAGGATATATTCCCAGCAGTGGAATAGCTGGGGCAAAAAGCAGTTCCATTTTTAGTTTTCTGAGGAAATTCCACACTGTTTCCCACAATGAATGCACCAGTCTGCATTCTCTCCAACAGTGCACTAGGGTTCCCTTTTCTCCACACCCTCTCCAACACTTATTTGTTGATTTGCTAATAATGGCCATTCTCACCAGTGTGAAGTGGTTTTAATTTGCAACTCTCTGATGGCTAGTCATGTTGAGTATATTTTCATATGTCTCTGGGCCCTCTGTATGTCCTCCCTGGAGAAGTGTCTTTTCAGATCTATTGTCCATTATTTAATTGGATTGTTCATCTTCCTGTTGTTGAGTCATAAGAGTCCTTTCTACTTTGGAGATCAAACTCTTGTCCAATGTTTCATTCGCAAATATGTTCCCCAATATGGTCAGTTCCCTTTCCATTTTGATGATGGTTTCTTTAGCTGTGCCTAACTTTTAAAATTTGATGTAGACTCATTTGTTCTTTTTTTCCTTTATCATCCTTGCCCTAGGAGTTATATCAGAAAAAATATTGCTACATGAGACATATGAAATTTTACCACCTATGTTTTCCTCTAGGACTTTCATGGTGTCATGACTTATATTAAAGTATTTTATCCACATTGAGTTTATTCTGGTGTATGCTGCAAGTTGGTCTAGTTTTATCTTTTTCACATGCAACCCTATATATAGAAGAAGGAATTCCCATGCCATTGTATGCTCATGCATGCTATCTAAAATATGAATAGACCATAGAAACATGGATTTATATCTGGGCTTTCTATTTTGTTCCATTGATCAACATGTATGTTCTTATGTAACTAACAAACTGCTTTGATTACACTGGCCTTGTAGTATAGTTTGATATCAGGTATTGTGATCCTACCTATGCTGCTCTTCTTTCTCAAGATTGCTGAGGGTATTTGGATTCTTTTTTGGTTCCATATAAATTTTCAAAATATTTATTCCAGATATTTGAATTAAGCCATTGGTATTTTAATAGGAATTGCATTGAATATACAAATTTCTTTGAATAGTATGGATATTGTATTATGTTTGTTCTTCCAATCATACTTCCATTTATTTGTAGCTTCCTTAATTTCTTTTCAGTGTTCTATAGTTTTCAGAGTACAATTCTTTTACCCCTTGGTTAAGTTTCTTCCTAGGTACTTTGCTTTTCTTGTTGCTATAATAACTGGGATATTTTTTCCTAGTTTCTCTTTCTGATATTTCATGCAGCAACATTTTTACTGATATGTCCCCTAAAGCAAGAGACATAAAGGAAAGAATAAACAAATGGGATCTCATCAAAATAAAAACCTTCTGCACAGCTAAAGAAAACAGTATTAAAATAAAAAGAGAACCAACTGTTTGGGAAAAAATATTTGCCAATGATACCTCAGATAAGAGTTTAATCTCCAAAATATATAAAGAACTTACGCGACTCCACTCTAAGAAGACAAGCAACCCAATTAAAAAATGGTTAAAGAACTTGAACACTTCTCCAAGGAGGACATATAGAGGATCCAGAGACACATGAAAAGACGTTCAATATCGCTAGCTATCAGAGAGATGCAAATCTCTCAGAGAGAGGGGAGGGAATTTCAGGGGAAAAGGAGAAGAGTTTAGAGCAACAAGTATAAAAGACACATGAACAAAAACTAGGGGCATTGGATATGGGATGGAGGTGGGGAGGGTTGGGGCAGTGGGCTGGGATGGGAGTAAAAGACAGAAAACTGTACAAGAACAACAATTAAAATTAAAAAAAGTGGTGAAAGTGGACACTTTTGTTCCTGTTCACAAAGGGAAAGCTTTTAATTTTTGGCATTTGACTAATGTTGGCTGTAGTTTCCACCAATATTGCTTTTATTATGTTGAGGTATGTGCCCTCTGTTCTTACTTTGCTCAGTGTTTTTATCATAAATGGGTGCTGGATTTTAATCTAGTGTTCTTTCAGCATCTGTTGATATGATCATTTGATTTTTGTCCTTCATTTGTTTTATGTGGTGTATTATATTTATTGATTTGTGAATGTTGTACCAACCTTCCATTTCTGGAATAAATCCCAAATGATCATGGTGTATGGTCATTTTAATGTATTGCTTGATGTGGTTTGCCAATATTTTGTTGAGGATTTTATTATCTATGTTCATCAGTGATATTGGCCTGTAGTTTTCTTTCTTTGTTGTGTCTTTATCTGGTTTTGGAATTAGGATAACAATGGCCTCATAAAAAAAGTTTGGGAGTCTTCCTGCTTCTTCAATTTTTTGGAGCAGTTTGAAAAGCATAGAATTTAGTCTTCTTTAAATGTTTGCCAAATTTGCTGGTGAATCCATACAGTCCAGGTCTTTTGTGTGCTGGAAGTTTTTGATTACTGCTTCAATTTCAGTATTTGTTATCAGTCTGTTCAGGCTTCTTCTTCTTCTCAACTCACTGTTGGAAGATTATGTGTTTCTGGAAATTTGTCCATTTCACCCAGGTTGTCCAATTTCTTCACATATGGTTCATAGTAACTTCTTACAAGCCTTTTTCTTTTTGTGGTGTTGGGTGTAACTTCACTTTTATTTCTAATTTTATTTATTTGGGTCCTCTCTCTTTTTTTCCTTGATGAGTCTGGTAAAGGTTTGTTGATTCTGCTTTTCTTTTCAAATAACCACCTCTTGGATTTATTGATCTTTTGAATTGCTTTTTCATTCTTGATGTCATTTACTTCTGTTCTGATCTGGATTATTTTCTTCCTTCTACTCACTATGGGATTTGTTTGTTGTTGACACTGTAGTCTTTGTAGATATAGGGTTAAGTTGTTTATTTGAGTTTTTCTCTTACTGTATTTCTCTTACTGTAGGCCTATATTTCTATGAACTTCCCTCTCAGAACTACCTTCACTGTGCCCCATACATTTTGGGTTGTTGTACATTTATTTTCTTTTGTTTCCAGATACTTTTAGATTGCTTCCTTTCCAGATACTTTTTGATTGCTCTGTTGATCTCATTGTTAACCCATTAATTATTTAATAACATGTTATTTGCTTTCCATATATTTGAATGTTTTTGAGTTTTTCCTTGAGATTGGTTTTTAGTTTCAAGCTATTGTGATCTGAGAAAATGCTTGATATGATTTCATTTTTCTGGAGTTTGTTGAAGCTTGTGTTGTGTCCTACCATGTGGTTTATCTTTGAAAGTGATCCATGTACATTTGAAAGTAACATACTTTTTTATTCCTTAAAATGGTTTATCTTTGAAAGTGATCCATGTACATTTGAAAGTAACATACTTTTTTATTCCTTAAAATGGTGAAATGGTTTGTATGTATCAATTAAGTCCATTTTATCTTGAGTGTTGTTCATTGGCACAATATTCTTTTTGATATTTTGTTTGGAAGCTCTATCCATTGTTGACAGTGGTGTGTTAAAATCCCTTACTATATGTGTTTTGCTTTCTAACTTCTTGAAGTCCTCCAATATTTTTTATATATTTAGGTGCTCCTATGTTGGGTGTGTATATGTTTAAAAGGGTTATAGATAGTGACCTTTTTTGTCTCCTATTATCACATTTGTTTTGAAGTCTATTTTCTCAGATATAAGTATTGCTACCCCAGCTTTTTTTTTATGTTGGACTTCTTGTAACATTTTTCTCCATCCCTTCACTTTCAGCATGTGTATGCCCTTTGTTCTAAGGTGGGTCTCTTCTAAACACCTTTTATGCAGGTCATGTTTCCTTATCTATTCATCAACCCTATTTTTTATAAGAACTTTTACATTAAGGTTATTATTAATAGGTATTTATTCATTGCCATTTCCCCTTTCCATCTCTCTCTCCCTCCCTCCCTCCCTCCCTTGTTTCTTTTTCTCCTTAAAGCAGTCCTTGTAGAATTTTTCCAGTGCCATTAGAGTGGAGATAGATTTTTTTAGCTTTTTTGGAGGGGATGTCTGGGAAGGTCCATATTTCATCTTCCATTTTAACTGAGAGCCTTGCTGAGTGGAGTAATCTTGTTTTCAGGCCTTTGCTTATAATTACTTGGAATATTTCATTCCATTTCTTTATGGCTTATAATGTTTTTACTGAGAACTCAACTGATAGTGTTATCAGAGGTTCCTTGTATGTGACTAGCTGTTTCTCCCTTGCTGTCTTTAATATTATCTCCTTGTTTTTAAATTTTGCTAGTTTAATTATGTTCTGCCTTCGAGTAGGTGTCTTTGGGTTCATCTTGATTGGGACCCTCAGTGCTTTTTTCCCTCACCATGTTAAGGAAATGTTCTGTCATTACTTTTTCAAATAGGTTTTTTATCCCTTGCACCTCTTTTTCTCCTTCTGGTATCCCTATGATATGAATATTTTGTTTCATGTTTTCCAGCAGCTCTCTTAAACTATCTTGGATCTTTTTAGTCTTTTGTTTTGTTTTGTTTTGTTTTGTTGCTCTGTGTGGGTGTTTGTTTGTTATTTTACCTTGTCCTTCAACTTGTTAATTTGATCCTCTACTTCATCTAGCTTGCTTTTAATTTATTCTAATATATACTTCATTTCAAGTAATGCATTTTCCATTTCCTCCTGGCTCTTATTTATGGTTTCTATGTGTTTTTATGCTGACATAGTTCCCCATATGTTCATTGTGGGTTCCATAGAGTTCCTGGTAGTTCTCACTGAGCTCCTTGAGGAACCTTATAACCATTGTTTTGAACTCCATTTATGGCAGGTTGTTTGCCTCATTTTCATTTAGCGCTCTTTCTGGGGATACCTCCTTTCATTTCATTTAGGAGTTTTTTTCTTTGTTGCCTCATTTTGGGTGACTATTGTTGATTGTTTTTCCATAGTAGATTGATCTGCTTTGTCTTCTGGTCTTCATGGGGTGGCCTTCTGTGTTAGGAGACCTGTGGGACTGAACGTGGCAGTCACCTTGATCTTCTGAGCTTCACGTAAGTTTTCTTGTTGTAATTGTTTTTAGTTGCGGTTGGGTCATTCTTTGGTGGGTTCTCTCTTCTGGCTGGCTGACTGAGAGTCACATTGCCCATGATGTCTTGTATACTATTGTACAGGTGCCCCCAAAACAAAACAACTCATGAAGCAAAACCTCCACACTCATAAAAATACCCCCCACTCATGACAACATTATCAACAACATACCAGAAAAGACTAATAAATGTAGAAAGAAATTAAGACTATTATAAGAGTGGAAAATCGAATATGAAATGACTAATGGAAAGAAAAATCATTTTGAGAAGATAGAGAGAGGGGAAATAAAAAAAGTAGATAGTAGAATCAAGGCAAAGAAAGAAAGAAAAGAAAATTTACATCTTCAATTAAAAGGGGAGGAAAAAGGACAAAACAAAGTAAGAAAAGGGAAGAGTATAGTAGAAGGTTAAAAAAATATTTTTCAAATAGTGAAAACCAGGAACAAAATCAAGAGAAACTTTCACCACAGCAATATCAATGACAAATAAGAAAAGATTAATACATATGGAAAGGGAATAATAAAGGAAAAAAGCTTATGATATGTTTAAAGAAAAGTGATTTTGAGAGGATAGAGGGAGAAGAAATTATAAGATTGAAGAATGAAAATGAGACTAATAGAGGGAAAAAGTAAAATTTAAAACAAAAAATAAAGGGCAGGAGGAATGCAAAATGGACTAGGACATGGGAAGAGTAAAATTTGAGATTTGAAATACAAAACTAGTGAACATCTAAGAATACAGTTGAAGAAATACAGCCACCACCACCATATCAACAACCAACTAGCAAAGATTAATAAAGGTGGAGACAGAATAAGGATATTTTAACTACAGGGAAAAGAATATGAGATGATTAATGACAAGAAAAAAGGTTTTTCAGAGGGAAGGAAGATGGCGGCACGGGAAGAGGAAGCACATCCCTCTTCCCCCTTCACACAGGAGAAAACCTTGGCCAATTTACAGTAGAGCACAGCAAACAGACATCACAAACACAGCATATTTGAAAACAGGAGATTGAAAATTGCAGTGGATATTGAAAACCCAGACAGTAAGAAGAGTACTCCAGCAGTGCAGAGACCAGGGCAAGGGCTGAGATCCCAGGCCAGTGCTGGCCATAAGACTCTAGGGAGGGAGGGAGCAGGGTCAAACACTCCCTGATCAGCCAAACAAGGTTTTGGCAGCACCGGGAAAAACCTGGTTGCTTAAAATCTCAGAGAGAGGAGTTAAGATCTCATAGCCCTGGGAGGACTGCGTGTTGGAGCTCGCACGACTGTCTACACCCACACGCCAATGGGAACAGCTGTGTGGGGATCCATTGGTGCTGGCGCACCACTGGGGAACCTGTGTTGCAGTTGCTTGGCGCCCGTATCCCATTGGGGACCTGCCTGGACTGCTGGGAGATCTTAGGCATCTGTGTGCTACCTGCATGGGGGTTGATTCATGCTTGCAGGACAGTCGGCGCCTATGCATGGAAGACTGAAAAACCATTAGACCTTGTGCACGACTGTGGTAGGAGCATGCCTCCTCAAAAGATACACCTGAAGCCCTGTGCGGAGAGGCCCAGGACTAGCTCTGAGGACACTACTGAAAAGATAACTGAGTGCTGAACAGAGAGAAAAACAATATGATCGCCCCTTGGCCATTGCAGTCAGCAAGGCCAGAAAAACCAGCTTGGCAAGATTGATAACCGCAAGAGTTGGTGATTTGGGTGTTTTTCTAAATTAATTTTTCATTATTTTTATCTATTTTACCCCTCAACTCCCTTTGTTTCTTGTTACTTCTGTCTTGTTTTATTCCTTCTTCCTTTCTTTCCAATGTTATCTCTTCTTCCTTTCTCTTCTTTTCTTTTTTATTTCTGTTTTTCTTTATTCTCTTTACATTTTTTTCCTTTCTTTTTTTCTTCCTCTTTTTGCTTTTTAAACACCTACGAGTGAGACAAAAACAAAAAAAATGAAACAAAAAAAATCTGGAACTGTGGAAAGACCAACTTGGTCCCAAAGGGGGCATTTCAACAGCTGAGACACTAGAAGCCGTGAACACCAGGATACATGAAGAAGACAGCACCACTGAATCTCACAGGTATTCCAACACACAAGTTCACACCACAAACCCAGGGAACCAGAACGAATTAATTTAAGAAGCTGAGCCTGACAAGAAGAGCCTCAAAAACAATGGGAAGACAAAGAAACAATCCCCAAATGAAAGGAAAGGACGAAGCCCCAGAACAAATGCTAAATGAAACAGAGGCAGCTCAACTGTCAGATTTTGAGTTCAAAGCAATGGTCACTAGGAAGCTTCAAGAGCTCTCAATGAGCTACCAGAAACTACAGGGAAGCTACGAGGAACTCACTGCAAAATATCAACATGAAAAAGGAAATAGAAACTATCAACAAGGGCCAAGAGGAAATGAAAAATACAACTTCTGAACTGAAGAACACAGTGGAAGGAATGAAAAAAAGAATTGATGAAGCAGAAGATCGGATCAGCGAGTTGGAGGACCAAGTAGAAAAAAAATCCAGAAAGAGCAGGAAAAGGAAAAGAAGCTCAGAAAGAATGAAGAGGGATTAAGAGAAATTCAAGACAATAAGAAATGTAATAATATTCGTATAATAGGGATACCAGAGGGAGAAGAAGAAGAAGAGCAAGGGATACAAACCTATTTGAAAAAGTAATGATGGAAAACTTCCCTTATTTGATGAGAGAAAAAGGCACACAAATCTAGGAAACACAGAGAGTCCCATTCAAGAGAAACCAAAAGAGGACCACTTCAAGACACATCATAATTAAAATAGCAAAATTCCAATGCAAAGAGAGAATCTTAAAGGCAGCAAGGGAGAAAAAGGAAGTAACATAAAAGGGAGCACCGATAAGGTTAGCAGCAGACTTCTCAATGGAAATGCTCTAAGGCACAAGAGAATGGCAAGAACTATTCCAAGTAATGAGAACCAAAGGCCTGAAACCAAGACTACATTACCCAGCAAGGCTTTAAGTCAAGATAGAAGGCCAAATAAGGAGCTTCCCAGACAAAAGAAGTCTCAAAGAATACATGTCTATCAAACCAGTTCTGCAAAAGATGCTAAAGGGACTTCATTAAGGAAAGAAAGGAAGAGGGAGAGAGAGAGAGAGAGAGAGAGAGAGAGAGAGAGAGAAACACAGGTATGAAAATGGCAATGAATAAGTACCTATCAATAATAACCTGAAATGTAAATGGATTAATGCTATAATCAAAAGGCATAGAATAGCTGAATGGATAAGAAAGCATGACCCATACTTGAGCTGCCTACAAGAGACCCACCTCAGGGCAAAAGACTTACACAGACTCAAAGTGAAAGGGGCTAGAAACACATTTTTCAAGCAAATGGACAGAAAAAAAAAACTGGGGTAGCAATACTCATATCAAACAAAATAGACTTCAAAAGAAGACCCATAAAGAAAGACCCAGAAGGTTACTCATAATACTCAAGGGAAGAATCCACCAGGAAGACATAAACATTGTAAATATATGTGCACACAACATAGGAACACCTAAATACATAAAAAAAAAATCTTAGAGGACTTCAAGAAAGATATTGACAGCAACACAATTATAGTAGGGGATTTTAACACCCCACTGTCAAAAATGGACAGACCTTCCAAACAAAATATCAACAAAGATATTGTGGCATTGAACAACACTCTAGATGAAATGGACTTGACTGATAAATATATAGAGCCCTTCATCGCAAAGAAACTACATACACATTCTTCCCAAATGCACATGGAATATATTCAAAGATAGACCACATGATAGGACACAAAACTAACCTCAACAAACTCAAGACAATTGAAATCATACCAAGCATTTTCTCTGACCACAAGGGACTGAAACTAGAAACCAACCCCAAGAGGAAAAACCCAAGGCCCTCAAAATCATGGAGATTGAATAGCATGCTATTAAACAACGAGTGGGTCAAGAATGAAATTTGGGAGGGAATCAAAAAGTTTCTGGGAACAAATGAAAATTAACTCACAATGACCAAGACCTTACAGGACACAGCAAAGGCAGTCCTCAGAGGGAAGTTCATAGCGATACAGGCCTACTAAAAAAGATAGATAAGTTAACACTATTCCTACAAGAACTTGAGGAACAGCAACAAAGACAGCCCAGAGCAAGTAGAAAGAAGGAAATAACCAAGATCAGAGCAGAATTAAATGACATAAAGACTAATAGCACAATTCTATGCATCAAAGAATCCAGGAGCTGGTTTTTTAAAAAGATAAAAAAAATCCACAAGCCTTTAAACACACTCATCAAGAAAAAAGAGAGAGGACCCAAATAAACACAATCACAAATGAAAGAGGAGAGATTACAACTGACACCACAGAAATACAAAGGATTGTAGAAAATAATATGAAGAACTGTAGGCCAAGAAATTTGAAAACCTAGGTGAAATGGAAAAGTTTCTAGAAAAATATAATCTCCCAAAACTCAATTTAGAAGAAGCCGAAAATCTGAACAGAACAATAAGAGCAGATGAAATTGAAGCAGTAATTAAAAAAAACTCCTGACACACAAAAGCCTGGAACCAGATGGTTTCACAGAAGAATTTTACAAAGCATTTAAGGAAGAGCTAACCCCTATCCTTCACAGACTATTCCAAAAAATCCAAAATGATGGAATTCTCCCAAATTCTTTTTATGAAGCCAGCATCATCCTAATCCCCAAACCAGATAAAGACGCAACAAAGAAAGAAAACTTCAGGCCCATATCGCTGATGAACATAGATGCTAAAATCCTCAACAAAATATTGGCAAACCACATCCAATAATACATTAAAAAGATCATACACCATGACCAAGTGGGATTCATCCCAGGATGCAGCATTGTTCAACATTCGCAAATCAGTAAATGTAATACATCACATAAACAAAAGCAAAGACAAAAATCACATGATCATATCAAGATGCAGAAAAGGCATTAGATAAACCGCAGCATCCATTTATGATAAAAACACTCAGCAAAGTAGGAATTGAGGGAGCTTTCCTCAACATAATCAAGGTCATATATGAGAGACCTACAGCCAACATCATACTCAATGGGCTAAAACCAAAATCTTTTCCACTAAGATCAGAAACAATAAAAGGTTGTCCATTTTCACCACTTCTATTCAATATAGTATGGGAAGTATTAGCCACATTGATTAGACAAGTAAAGGAAATAAAAGGCATCAAAATTGGAAAGGAGGAAACAAAATAATCATTATTTGCAGATGACATGATAGTGTACATAGAAAATCCTATAGACTCTGCTGAAAAGCTGCTCGACCTAATAAATGAATTTGGCTAAACAGCAGGATACAAAGTCAATAACCATAAATTAAAGGCATTTTGTATACCAACAATGAAACAGCAGAAGCAGAAATCAAGAAAAAAATCCCATTCAATATAGCAAAAAGAAAAATAAAATACCTAGGAATAAACCTAACCAAGGAGTAGAAGACCTGTATGCAGAAAACTACACAACACTGAAGAAAGAAATCAAGGAAGACACAAACAAATGGAAATATATACCACGTTCATGGATTAGAAGAATTAACATCATCAAAATGTCCATACTACCCAAAGCAATTTACAGATTCAATGCAGTACCTATTAAATTAACAATGGCATATTTCACAGACATAGAACAAACACTTGAAAAATTTATATGAAACCATGAATGACCCCGAATAGATGCTGCAATTTTAAGAATGAAGAGCCAAGTAGGAGGGATCACCATACCTAATACCAAACTGTATTACAACGTCACTGTAATCAAAACAGCCTGGTACTGACATAAAAACAGACACATGCACCAGTGGAATAGAACAGAGAGCCCAGAAATAAACCCAAGTCTCTACAGTCAATTAATATTTTACAAAGTGGGCAGCAACATAAAATGGAATAAAAATAGCCTCTTCAACAAGTGGTATTGGGAGAACTGGACAGCTTCGTGCAAGAAAATGAAACTCGAGCACCAACTTACACCATACACAAAAATAAATTCAAGGTGGATAAAAGATATAAATATAAGCCATCACACCGTTAAACTGCTAGAGGAGAACATAGGCAGGAAAATCTCAGATATTTCATGCAGCAACATTTTTACTGATATGTCCCCTAATGCAATGAACATAAAGGAAAGAATAAACTAATGGGATCTCATGAAAATAAAAAGCTTCTTCATGGCTAAAGAAAATAGTATTAAAATAAAAAGAGAACTGACTGTATGGGAAAACATATTTGCCAATGATACGTCAAACAAGGGTTTAATCTCCAAAATATATAAAGAACTTACATGACGCCACTCTAAGAAGAAAAGCAACCCAATTAAAAGATGAGCAAAGGACTTGAACAGACACTTCCCCAAGGAGGACATACAGAGGATCCAGAGACACATGAAAAGATGCTGAATATTGCTAGCTATCAGAGAGATGTAAATTAAAACCACAATGAGATACCACTTCACACCAGTCAGAATGGCCATCATAAACAAACAACAAGTGTTGGAGAGGTTGTGGAGAAAAGGGGACCCTAGTGCATTGTTGGTGGGATTACAGACTGGCACAACCACTATGGAAAGCAGGATGGAATTTTCTAAGGAAACTAAAAATGAATCTACCTTTGACCCAGGAATCCCAATGCTAAGATTATATCCTAGAAATTCTGATACACCAATCCAAAAGTTCCTATGCCTCCATTGTTCATAGAAGCACAATTTACAATAGCCAAATTTTGGATGCAACCTAGGTGCCCATCAGTAAATGGATGGATCAAGAAACTATGGTACATTTACACAATGGAATTCTATGCAGCAGAAAAAAAGATGGAGCTGCTACTCTTTGTGACAGCATGGATGGAACTGGAGAGCATTATGCTAAGCGAAATAAGCCAGGTGGTGAAAGACAAATACCATGTGATCTCACCTTTAACAGGAACCTAATCAGCAGAACAAACACAGAAGCATAATATAATCAAAGATACTGAAATTGAGAACAAGAGAGGAGAGGGGTAGGAATTTCAAAGGAAAAGGGGAAGTGTTTAGAGCAACTAGTATAAAAGACACATGGACAAAAGCTAGGGGGTGTGGAAATGGGAGGGAGTTAGGGGAGCTGGGGTGGTCAGCTGGGATGGGAGTGGAATACAGAAAACTGTACAAGAGCAACAATTAAAATAAAATTTAAAAAAATAAAACCAATAATAGCAAAAAGAAAAAAGAAAAAAAGGTTGTGAGAGGCTGCAGGGAGGAGCGATAGTGTGTGGAATAGAAACAAGTCATAGCAAGAGAAATAATAATATTTGAAACAAAAAATAATAAGAATAAGGAAAAAAGTAAAACGATTAAGGGAAGGGAGAAGTAATATACAATTTTTGTAATAAACTAAAATAGTAAAATAATGAAATAACAGGAATAACTTTGAAGAAAAAATGTTTAAAAGCCATACAGTAGAGAAAATAATGCAAATAATGTGGAAGACTGCGACAGAATTCTTATCAGCATATTCTAGTGTTTGCCACAGTCTTCTGACTCTGGATATGCCCCACATAATATCAGATGGTATCTTAGTCTAACCCTAGGCAGCCTGTTTGAGGCTACAAGTGATCCACAGTCTGTGGCTGTCTCCTTCAGGCTTGGCTGTTCCCCATTGTTCTGCCCTGCCAGCTTTCCATCAGCACAAGGCCCAGGAGTGGTTCATCTAATTTTCAAGAGTACTGCTAGTACCACCTCTGACTGCCTCCAGAAGGTGCAATTGGGAGGGTGTAATTCCTAAGTCATTCATGGATGGCACTGTTCAGTCTTCGTGGAAGAACACGGAAATGTTTCTTTGCCCCCTGACCACACATCCTGATCTGTCCCAGATTATTTCCAATAATGTATGGTTTCTGGTGTCCTTTTCCCATATGGGGCCAATCTGTGTGAAAGGGGTAGCTGTTTCCTGCTTGGCACTGATGGCAGGTCTAAGAGCCAAGGCTGGCTGGGGCCCTGAACACCCCTGGTTACACCTGTCTCTAATCCCTCTGCTCTGCTGGTTTCAATGGATCAGGGCCTGAGGAACCAGTGTAGCTCATAGTGTATGCAAGAAGTTCAGAAAGAGCCCTTTGAGAACTTGTTCTTCTTTCACTTGTGGATATGCACCAAGCAGGGGGTTTCTGATTCTGGTCTCACTGATCTGCAGAGCCTGCAATCCCACAGGTGAAGGTTTGGTATACTTGCCTGTGAGGAGACCTGCATGTCTGCAAAAAAAATCTCAGGCATTCAGCTCCTGGCCATCCTGTCCCCAGTCTGCCACTCTCCTAGGCAACTGAAGCCTGAACTCTCTGCTCTACACAGTCCTGTGCTCACCAGTTGTGCTGGGTTGGGTCCCCTAGTCCATCAGCATGATATTTTCTGATCCTCCTGTATAGCTGGACTCTGCACTTTCACTCTGGTTTCTTTGTTGGCAGAGGCTGCTGCCAAATCTTGAGTCTCACCTCAGTTTCTCTTTTAAAAGAGTCTCTACATGGCCCTTTTACTGCAGCACCAAGCCATGGGCTGGTTCTCCATACATTCCATCTCCCCAGATGGCATGAAGTCTCTCTTGGTCAGGCTGCTACTGCTCAGAGGGGAGTGGTCTGCCTTAGCAGGATGGCTGTTGCTGTATGAAGGATGACTCAGCACTGGGTCCTTGCAGCTACCTTCTCAGTTCTCTCTCCAAAGCCTCTGTCCCCAGTCTCTCTTCAATCATCTCTAGTCCACTCTGCTTCTCCCTCTGCCAGGGATCTACTGTCTGTGGCTGTCTACTTCAGTCGTTAATCTAGTCACTCTGCACTCAGAAGTCAAGTTTAAGCACCAGAAAGCAGGAGCAGAGTCTGTCCTGGGGGCGGGGCTGTTGTTTCCCCTCAGGCTGCTGCTGCTTGGAGGGGAGTGGTCTGCCTGAGCATGATTGCTGCGGCTGTATGGGGGATGACTGAGCACCAGGATTCCAGCCTACTCTCTCAGCTCTCTCCCCAAAACCTCCATCCCAAGTTGATCTTCAGATGTCTCTAGCCTACTTTGTCCCCACCTTTGCCAGAGACATGGGTAAGTGGCTACAAATGAAAATTTGTATGTTGGCCGTTTAAATGGCTCTTTGTGTCTCCAGCCATCCATCTCTGGTGGAGAGCAACCCTTCCACTCTTGGCCTGCTGGTTGTTATCTGTGCACTTTTGGGGGCTCTGATACTATAGGCTAGAATCCCACTTAGGGTTTATACCCCATTCTTCTCAGGGGGGTACAACCAGTTGCTTAATCATCCACCTGGTGCTACTGCCTGTGGGCACCCAGCCAGCCCTCTTGAGGCTCCACCACACTCCTTACCAAACCTTACCAAACAGGTTGTGCTGAAGCTGATTCTTCTGTCTGTCTGAGGTTATAAGGCTTCTCTCTCACTATTGTTCAGTTGTTTGTTCTGGGTGATTTCTCCACAATTTAGTTGCAATTCCAGATTGGTCCTGGAAGGAGGTTAGTGTGGCTTCCATTCACTCCTCTGCGATCTTGCCTCTCTTAATACCAGAACCCAAAGATGTAGACAATTTTATAAGTATATTCAAGCCAAATTAATGACATGCTTAGAAGTCAAGTCTGAAATTGATAGGGGAACTCAAGAGTTAAAGATTTTAGCTTCATTCATAGTTGATAGGCTTAAGTGATTAATGCACATGGAAGGCTATTCCAGGAACTGGAATACATGACTCCAGGATGCCAACAAGCAATTCAGCCTTTTTGCCCCCCAGGAGTCTGGGAGCTATGGAAATGGTATCTGAGCCATTGTGTTCTAGGAAGGGAATGTCAATGATGGATATAAAGAATGTTGACCAACAAATAAAGAAGTACTAAGAGAGAATCTAATATGGAGACAGTGTAGCTGGCAGCTATGTTCATCTGCTCACACACACAGATTCAATTTACAGTCAAAACACAGAACAGAAAGAGAGTGAAAGCAACTGAGTGACGGCATATGCAGCTGAGAGCATGGAGAGTGTGCAGAAGTATGCAGGAATCAGCCCACCTAAGAGGTGTCCTGGACCAGTGGCCTGAGCTTTCTAGGTGGACTGGGAGTAGATGGCCAGGGCTTTCTAGGTGGACCACAACTGCAGCCCAGCCCAGCACTGCTGGTTGCACAGAGTCAGGGGAGATATAGATCAGCTCAGGACCCATGTGCTACCAGAGTGGAGAGAAGGCCTAGGAGATTCAGGCTCCAGAAACAGCATGGTGACAGGAGGCATGCCTGAAGCTGAGGATCTTTGGAGGGAGCAGGGTCAGCATCCCTAGACTGCCTTCTGTACTATAGATACAGGGCTCTTCCAAGTGTCATCTGGGGAGGATTTGGAGAGGAACTTTACCTAAAACTTTCACAGGCTCTGAAAGGATATAACCAACTCTGACCATGAGACACTGTGTAATTTTTGGGAGGGGTAGTATATGAAGAGCAGGACCCCCCGCAGGGTCTGGTTCTACAGAATGGGAGCCATTCAGAAACTCTTCCAAAAAGAGGTCTGAGGCTCATCAGAGAGGCTTGCATGCCTGTGTGCATAGATGAGACACAGTGGCTTTGCTAACAAAATCTCAGAGGCAGAGAATATACTGAAGGAATGGGAGGACCTGACTGAGCATGGCTCATGAATGGAGGGCAGCATAGAGTGGAGAATCTGGGCTGAACTTCCTGCGAGAGAGTGGCAGGCTTAGGTCTGAAAGGCAGGAGCTGAATGCCTGAGGTGTGCTGCAGTTATCCAGAGCCTTAAACAGAGAGGCAAACCCAAGCCCCATCTGTGGCATTACAGGCTCTGCAGAATGGTGAAGTCAGGCCCATGAGTTCCCTGCTATGTAGATTTCCTCAGAGGAAAGGAGAAAAAGTCTGTAGGTACCTTCACCAAGCACTACTCATTAGACACTACATGCTACACAGTTCATCAGGCCCCAGTTTACTAACCCGGTGCAGCAGAGAAAACAGAGACAGGTACAACAAGGCACTATCATAATTCCTGCATAGCTGTTTAACATTCATTTCAGATCCTTCAGGTTTGGGCATAATATGGCACAAGGTTATATAATATAGCTTATATCAAATCTCATATATTGCTCTTCCTCTCTGTTACTCCATACTACCTCCTCCCTCCCTCTTCATATTTTTATTTTAAATTTTATTTTCTCTCTTGCTATGACTTTTTTCTATTCCTCACTCTTACAATTGCTCCCCACTGCAGCCTCTCAAAACCTTTGTGATTGTCATTATTCATTTCACATTCCTTCTCCTGTTCTTAAAAATGCCCCCATTCTCTCTTTACATGTCTCAATATTTCTCCATAGGTTGTAGATAAGGTGGTTGTTGTTACAGTTCTTCAATCTTATTTCTAGATAGTGACTATCTTTGTGTTTCAAATCTCAAATTTCACTGTTCCCCTCTACTACTCCATTTTGCATTCCTCCTGCCTTTTCCTTTTTTGTTTTAAATGTCAGTTTTTCCCTGTATTAGCTGGGTTTTTCACCCCGCACTCTTAGTATTCCTTCTCCCTCTATCCTCTCAAAATAACTTCTCTTTTCTCTAGGCATCTCTTAAACTCTGCTTTCTTTCCTTGTGCCCTCTTATTCCCATTCCACCTATATAAATCTTAGCTCATTGGTTTTTGATATGTCTTTGAAGAGCCTTTACTGCAGTTAGGGTTCTAATATTTTTACGTGTATATTGGTTGTGATTGTCTGTTTTTTTTTTCTTTCAGTAGATTTTTTTTTAAATTTTGGTTTTACACTGGCTTGTTGGTTGAAATACCACACTTACTGCTCTATGTCTCCAATGGAACTCCTATTTGTTCACTCTGTTTGTACTTTAAATTCCATAGGATACTCTCCTCCTGTCTTACTCCATCACAATTCCCCAATCAGTTGAGTGAAGAATTATATTTCATTGTTTTCTTCCCTGCCTCTTGAAACCTTGGCTTTTCTACTTACTCAAATTAGTTTGCTTTCCCCAACTTCTCATAATCATTTTTGTTTATAGTGGACATCTTCTATACTTTTTGCTTTTCTACAACATTCTTATTTCCATTACACCTTTATTAAACTTCATTCAGTAGTCGCTGCTATCAACACTCCTGTAGCTTTTCGGCAATTTTGCTCCCATTGGTCCAGTACCCTTTCAACTGTCCTAGAAACCTCATAGTGTATTCTTCATTTTTCTTACACCATTGTTTCACCACACTTGCATGTTTTACTTATATATTAAATTTTGTTCCCTCCACTTCTTCTCCTTGTTTTTTATCAATTATCCTCCCACTTAGCACTCAATAACATTTCCCCCTCTTTCAGTGATCTCATTATTCCCTTTGTGATATCTTGAAATATCTGTAATCTCTCTCCACTTTTATTAATGTTACCTCAATTGTACTTGAGATTGCAGATGTGGTAAGGGGGTTCTATTTGCTGGGGTAGTTTTGTTTGTCTGGTAATACTGCTTCATTAACTAACACCAGTACAACAGCATACAGAACAAGATGAGAGTTGTGAATACCAGTAAGCCAGCTGGAGGGGAAAACCCAATAACAAAGAAGTCACCAATAACTAAAGCTTTAGTACAACAAAAGAGCACACAAAAATAAAAGAAAGGGCATCTGTGGAGCATCCAGGTGAGGAGACCAAAGAGACCACACCACTGAGTCCCACAGAACCCCTACCACAGAAGTCCAGTCCATGAAGACAGCTGGCAAAGCAGAGCATCCTGAAACACAAAAACAAACAAAAAGAGAAACCTAAAATAGGGAGACAAAGAAAGAACCCCCAATCAAAAATAATAGACAAATTCTCAGCAAAAAATCTAAATGAAATGGAGACAAGCAAACCATCAGATACAGAATTAAAAGAATGGTTATAAGGATGCTCAAGAAACTCAGTGAAAACTACAAGGAACTGAGTGGGAACTCCAATAGCATGAAAAAGGAAATAGAAACTATAAACAAGAACCAGGAAAAAATGAAGAATACAATATCTGAAAAAACAAAACACTAGAAGGAATAAAAGGCAAGCTGAATGAAGCAGAGGACTGCATTAGTGAGCCAGAAGACAATGTAGAAAGAAATATCCAGGTAGAGCTATCTGCCCAAAAGAAGACTCAAAACATAAGAGGATGGCTTAAAGGAACTTCACGACAACATGAGACACAACAACATTTGAAACAACATTCAAATTATAGGAATGCCAGGAGAAGAAAAGGAGCTAGGGAGAGAAAAACTGTTTGATAAAATAATGATAGAAAACTTCCCTAACTTGGAGAAGGGAAAAGCCATTCAAGTGCAGGAAGCATAAAAGGTACCAAGGAAGATGACTCCAAAGAGGCCTACTCCAAGACACATCATAATTAAAGTACCAAATTTTAAAGACAAAGAGAGACTCTTTAAAGTAGCAAGGGAGAAACAGGAAGTAACATACAAGGGAGCTCTGATAAGGCTAGCAGCTGATTTCTCAACAAAAACACTACAAGTCAGAAGTGAATGGCAAGAAATATTTCAAGTAATGAAAAACAAAGGCATTTAACCAAGACTACTCTACCCAGTGAAGCTCTCAATTAAAATGGAAGGTAAAATAAGGAGTTTCCCAGACAAAAGAAGGCTGACAGAATACACCTCCACCAACCAACACTACAAGAAAAACTATGTGGACTACTTTAAGAAGAGAAAGAAAAAAGAATAACAGAGAGAGAAACACAGGTGCAAAGGAAGAAAAATTAATAAATACTTATCAATAATAACCTCAAACATAAATGGATTAAATGCTCCAATAAAAAGATACAAAATAGATGAATGCATTAGAAAACATGACCAAAACATATGCTGCCAACAAAATACCCACCTCAGAACAATAGACTTACACAGACTGAAAGTGATGCATTGGAAAAAATATTCCAAGCAAATGGACAGGGAAGAAAAACTGAGGTAGCAATACTCATAGCAGACAATATAGACTTCAAAACAAAAGCCATAAAGAGACACAGAAGGATGCTTCATAATGCTCAAGGGAAGAATTCATCAGGAATACACAAACATTATAAACATGTAGGCACCCAACATTGGAGGACCCAAATATATAAGAAAAATTTTGGAGGATAACAAGGAAGATATAGACAGCAACCCACTTATATGAGGGGATTTTAAACCCCTACTGTCAGCACTGGGAAGAGCTTCCAAACAAAATATCAACAAGGATATTGTGGATTGAACAATGACCTGGATCAAATGGACCTAATGGAAATATAAAGAACCTTTCATCCCAAAGAACCAAAATACACATTCTTTTCAAATGCATGTGCAACATTTTCAAACATAGACCTCATGATAAAACACAAAACAAGCCTCAACAAATTTCAAGAAAATTGAAATCATATCAAGCATTTTCTATGACTCCAAGGGACTGAAACTAGAAACCAACCTCAAGGAAACAACTCAAAAATACTCAAACTCGTGGATATTGAATAGGATGCTATTAAACAATGAATGAGTCAAGAATGAGATTAAGGAAGAAATAAAGTTCCTGGAAACAAATGAAAATTAACTCACAACAACCCAAAACATATGGGACACAGCAAAGACTGTCCTGAGAGAGAAGTTCACAGTGATACAGGCCTACCTAAAAAAGATAGAAACATTTCAAATAAACCTAATGATACATCTACAAGAACTGGAGGAACAACAACAAACAAAGCCCAGAACTAGTAGAAGAAAAGAAATAACAAAGATCAGAGTAGAATTAAATGATAGATACAAAAAGAACATTTCAAAAGATCAATAAATCCAGGAGCTGGTTCCTTAAAGACATAAATTGACAACCCTTTAAACAGACTCATCAAGAAAAAAAAAAGAGAGAAATAAGAAGATGGCTATGAGATAGATGCAAGTGGAGGCCACTTCCACCTGTGCACAGGTGGAACACCTAGCCCATCTTATGAGGAACAGAGTGAACAGCCAATGGTATCCCAGCTAATATGAAGACTGGAGGCCAAAACTTTAGAGGACATTGAAAAATCAGGTGATAAGGAGAATGCTTCAGGACAATAAGTCCTTGAGACCAGCACGGGGACTAGGGTGGCTGCAGCCCCAGGCCTGGTGTCTTCCAGATCTGCCACAGGAGTCTTGGGAGAGTGTCAGGTCAATGGCTCCTTCCCCCACCAAACAAGTTTTGAGCAGCACCAGGATGGACCTCAATGCTTGAGTCACTGAGGGGAATAAGGATAAAGTGGAAAACACACAGGGGCAGTGTACACCCACTGAGACTGTGAATGCCATCTGGGAAGAATTGGGCTGTGACAGAACCTGACCCGGATAGTCCCCAGTCTGTTTGGTGAATTGGGGTGTGTGAGAGGCCAGGCACTTGTTTGGAGTGGCAGGCTTGAATAGGAGGAATTTTTCAAGGGTAAAAACTAGAAAAGGGGATACTCAGCAGCTGTTTGGGGAATTATCTTGCAGCAGCCACACCCACCTCTCCCAGCTGTGCCATGCAGCCTCCACAGCCTCAGCCATTGGCCCACCTCTACTGCCAGGACCAGAACTGCACCCCTACCTGTGGCTGCAGTGCCAGAGGGCTCCTAACCATGCCTATGACCCAGTGGTGTACCACTGACCAAGCCGCCCCCCACCCCGCCATGGCTGCTACCCCCACCCCAGCAGCAGAGGCCAGTGTATATCAGACACTGCCACCCCAGGACTACGATCCTGCTGCAGCAGTGGAGTTCTTATGCTCACACTCAAAGCCCTGGGGACAGTGCACAACCAAACACTTGGCCCAGTGGCTGCCCATCCCACCCAATCAGCAGAGGCCCATGCTGACAGCCCTGGGAGAGAGCGTGCCTGACCCTGCCACCCAAGAGGCACCTTGCTCCCAACCCCACCACCCTGGGTGCAGCAGCAGAGGAGGCACACATGCACATGCTGCTCAGCCACCTGCCCTGCAGGGCCAACTAGCTCTCTAAGAGGAAGGCAGAGTCAACCCTGCAGAGAAGAGCACCAGGGATCAGGGAGTCAGCAATCCTCAGAAAGACTTAACTCAGTGAGGGTGCTGAACTACCCTGAAGAGACTCTGAGAGTCCCTAGCATCAAGGACAGCAAAGAGCGAGAAGGTGGTGTGTGAGTTGCCCCTAATTGGTGCACCTCAAGGACAGTGCAACTGGTGGATTGAAGGTATCAACCAGGTGCAGAAGGGCACTGGGAGCCTGGTAGCGACCTAAGGAACAGGGCTGGAAGCTGGGCAACTGCAGAAAGTGTGGCTCAGACCTGGCCCTCATCCCCACAAAACCACAGGAAGGGAGAAAACCAATCCCCCTCCAGCCTGCTGCAGCCAGAAAGACCAGTACAACTGGCTTGCCTTGTTTAAAGCCAGCAAGAGGCTGCTTTTAAAAAAAAATTCCTTCTTCCTTTCTTTCCTTTTCTCTTTCTCTATTCCTTCTTCGTCCTTCCTTTTTAATTTTATTCCCACAAGTGAGACAATAAAACCTGTGGCTACGAAAGGACCAGAGTTAGACCCAAAGAGGGGTCATCCCAACAACTGAGAAAGTGGGACAAATTTCACTTTGCTACTCCAGAGAACTTGCAAATTGTTGTATATTTGTATTATTATTTTTCATTATTTTTACATCTTTTATTTTATTAGTATTTTTTTATTTCTCTTCTTTTTGTTTAGTCTTCTTCACTTGGTTTGTTAAATTGAATTGTTCAACTGGTTTCCTTTGTTCTTTTTTCATTGTGCATTCTTAATTTTCCAACATTCATATCACTTGTGTTCCAATAGCACACTACTCTAGGTCCTGTATTCCCTATTCTTATTATTCAGATAACATAGATTCTGTCATATGATTGTTGCTCCATTACTATTGTAAATAATTGCTGTTCCATACAATTGTAAATACTACACAGCATCCCTCCCAGACCTTATCTCACTGCACTGTTTCTGGAACTTTATTACATTTGTGGTTAACTATTCTCTTTTATACTACACCTATTTTCTATCCTTTACTCTCATTTTATGTCATAATCTGACCTCCCACAAGTTCACTACTTTCTACATCCAAGTCACAATCCTTCCCCCATAACTAGAGTGTGATCTTTTTTCCACCCATTCTAAAAAGTGGTTAATTGAATAAAATATCACCGTGAACACTATACACATCCAGAGGATATCCTCATCTTCTCTACAGGTTGGTACTTTCAATACAATAGAATACACTCCCACTGTCTGAATCCATTTTGCCTTCCCCATCCAACTGATCACAAAAAAGTAGGTGGGAGTTGTGAACACCAGTATATCTGCTAGAAGAGGAATCCGACCAACAAAGGAACCACCAACAGATAACAATGGAAAAAGCTGAAGGAGGGAGTGGAAGCCACACTACCTTCCACCCAGGAACAATCTGGAAATACAACTAAATGGTAGAGAAATTATGCAGAACAAACAAATGAATGATAGTGAAAGAGAAACCTCAAAACCATGTATAGACAGAAGAACCACCTTTAACTCAACCTGTCCATACCTGGACAACATAATACAAGACATGGTGGATGGAGTGACCCTCACTTAACCAGCTGGATGGAAGGACCAACAGAAGAAAGACCCAACAATAATCAAAAAACAAACACATATGGAAAGCCAACATAAATGACAGCCAAAGACCACCATGCTCAGGAGATCAAGGAGACAGCATGAATGAGTCTCACAGTTCTCCTACCATAGAAGTTCTGACCATAAAACCAGAGAGTCAAAACAGATCAATTTAAGAAGCAGTGGCTAACAAGAAGAGTCTCACAAACAATGGGAAGACAAAGAAACAATCCCCAAATGAAAGAAAAGGAAGAAGCCTCAGAAAGGATGCTAAATGAAATATAGGCTACTCAAGTATCACATAATGAGTTCAAAGCAATGGTTATCATGAAGCTCAATAAACTCACAGAGAAATACCAAAAACTACAGAGAAACTACAACCAACTCACTGCAAACTATATCAACATGACAAAGGAAATAGAAACTACCAACAAGGGCCAAGAGGAAATGAGGAATACAATTTCTGATCTGAAGAACACAGTAGAAGGAATCAAAAGCATGCTAGATGAAGCAGAGGATTGGGTCACCAAGATGGAGGACAAAATAGGAACAAACCACCCAGAAAGAACAAGAAAAGGAAAAGAGACTCAGAAAGAATGATGAGGGGTTAAGGGAAATGCAGTTCAACATGAAATATGATAATATCCATATACTAGGGATACCAGAAGGAGAAGAGGAGCAAGGGATAGAAAAACTATTTGAAGAAGTAAAAATACAGTACTTTCCTAATTTGATGTGAAAAAAGTCATACAAATCCAGGAAAAACAGAGAATCCTTATCAAGAGGAACCCAAAGAGGCCTACTTTGAGACACATCATAATTAAAAAGGCAAAATTCCAAGACAAAGAGAGAATCTGAAAGGCAACAAGGGAGAAACAGGAAGTAACATACAAGGCAGCCCTAATAAGACTAGCAGCTGACTCCTCAATGGAAATGCTCCAAGCCAGGAGGGAATAGCAAGAAATATTCCAAGTAATAAAAAAGAAGGGCCTGTAACCAAGACTACTCTACCCAGCAATGCTCTCAATTAAAATGGAAGGCCAAATAAGGAGTTTCCTGGACAAAAGAAGTCCAAAAGAATACACCTCCTCCAAACTAGCTCTGTGAGTCATGCTAAAAAAAATCTACTTTAAGAATAGGGAGAAAAACAGTGAGAGAGACAGGAACACAGGTACGAATTATGGCAATGAATAAGTACCAATCAATAATAACCATAAATGTAAATGGATTGAATGCTCCAATCAAAAGAAATGGAATAGCTGAATGGATAAGAAAGTGTGACCCACGTGTATGCTGCCTACAAGAGACCCACCTCACAACAAAAGACCTACACAAACTGAAAATGAAAGGCTTGAAACAAATATTCCAAGCAAATGGACAGGGGAAAAAAAAGCTGGGGCAGCAATACCCATATCAGACAAAATACACTTCAAAACAGAGCCAAAAAAAGAGACCCAGGTCACTTCATAATACTCAAGGGAAGAATCCATCAAGAATACATAAACATTGTAAATATATATGCACCCAACCTTGGAGCACAGAAATACATAAAGAAAATCCTGGACGGTTACAAAAAAAAAGATATTGACAGCAACACAGTTATAGTTGGGTATTTTCACATCCCACTGTCAAAAAATAGATCTTCCAAACAACACATCAACAAAGTATTGTGGCATTTAACAATGACCGAGATAAAATGGACTTAACTGATATATTAAGAGGCTATCATCTCAAAGAAGCAAAATACATATTTTTTTCAAGCGAGCTTGGAGGACTTTCAAAGATAGACCACATGATAGGACACAAAACAAGCCTCAACAAATTCAAGAAAATTGAAATCATATCAAGCATTTTTTATGACCACAAGGGACTGAAACTAGAAACCAACCTCAAGGAAAAAAAAAAAACCAAAACACTCAACCTCATGGATATTGAATAGCATGCTATTAAACAATGAATGGATCAAGAGTGAAATTAGGGAGGAAATCAAAAAGTTCCTGGAAACAAATGAAAATGAACTCAAAATAATCCAAAACTTATGGGACACAGTGAAGGCAGTTCTGAGAGGGAAGTTCATAGAGATACAGGCTTACCTAAAAAAGATAGAAACATTTCAAATAAACAACCAAACCCTATGCCTACAAGAACTCAAGGAACAACAACAAAGATATCTCAGAGCAAGTAGAAGGAAGGAAACAACAAAGTTCAGAGTACAATTAAATGACATAGAGACTAAAAGCACAATTCTAAGGATCACTAAATCCAGGAGCTGGTTCTCTGAAAATATAAACAAAATCAACAAGCCTTTCAGCAGACTCCTCAAGAAAAAATGTGAAAGGACCCAAATAAACACAATCAGAAATGAAAGAGGAGAAATTACAACTGATACCAGAGAAATACAAAGGATTATAAGAAATTACTATGGACTTCTGGCCAAGATGGAGGCATAGGTGGATGCACTGTGCATCCTCCCACAATAAAAATTTAGAAACAAGAAAATAACCAGAACTGATAGAAAATTGAACTGTACAGAAGTCAAACAACCATTCATCCATACTGGTAAGGGGTGGAGTCGCAGCAGGAAAAAGTGGAGGTTGGTGGACCCAGGTGCTCAGGCATTGGCTGGCAGATCCCAGGTGTGCAGGTGGTGACTGGCGTACCCCAGGTGCATAGGCAGTGGCTAGCAGACCTGGGCACAGTGTGGCAATGGTGCAGACCCAGTGAGGCCACACAATGCAGCTGGCTGATTGGTCATCCCACATTTCTGCGCAGTATTCCAGGTGAAGGAGAAGTAGCAGAGGGGACTGGAATCCGAGAAAGAGTGGAGGAAGCCCCATTGTTCCCTCCCAGACCCTGCCCCCACATACAAAGTCACTACACAGCTACTGGGCTGCCCCACCCTGGGGAATACCTAAGGCTCTGTCCCTTAGTAAAAAAGAGCAGTGACCAGATGGGGGAAAAAATGGCTCAAAAGGGAGAACAAATCACAGCCCCAGAGCCAATTCATCTAAGAGACCAAGAGATAGCCAGCCTAACAGATGCACAGTTCAAAGCCCTAGTGATCAGGATGTTCACAGAATTCGTTGATTTTGCTCACAAATTGGATGAACAAATGAAGGCTACAATAACTGAAATGAAGGAAAACACACAGGGAACCAAGAGTGATGGGAGGAAAACTGGGACTCAAATCAATGGAGTGGACCAGAAGGAAGAAACTACCAAACAGAACAGAATGAAGAAACAAGAATTAAAAAAAAAATGAGGAGAGGCTTAGGAACCTCCAGGACATCTTTAAACATCCCTACATCTGAATTATAGTGGTACCAGAAGGGGATGAAGAAGAGCAACAATTGAAAAACTTATTTGAACAAATAATAAAGAAGAAACCCAATTTGGCAAAAAAAAAAAAAAATAGACTACCAGGAAGTCCAGGAAGCTCAGAGAGTCCCAAAGAAGTTGAACTCAAGGAGGAACGCACCAAGGCACATCATAATTACATTAGCCAGGATTAAAATGAAGGCGAGAATTCTAGAAGCAGCAAGGGATGAGGGGACAGTCACCTACAAAGGAGTTCACATCAGACTGTCAGCTGATTTCTCAAAAGAGACCTTACAGGCAAGAAGAGGCTGGAAAGAAGTATTCCAAGTCATGAAAGTCAAGGACCTACATCCAAGATTGCTCTATCCAGCAAAGCTGTCATTTAGAATGGAAGGAAAGATAAAGTGCTTCTCAGATAAGGTGAAGTTAAAGGAGTTCATCATCACTAAGCCCTTATTATATGAAATGTTAACAGGACTTATGTAAGAAAAAAGAAGATAAAAATATGACAGTAAAAAGACAGCAAACTCAAAGATATTAACAACCACACCTAAAACAAAAGCTAACTAAGCAAACACCTAGAATAGGAACAGAAACACAGAAATGTAGATCACATAGAGGGTTAGTAATGGGGGAGTGGAAGGAGGAGAGGGGGAAAAGATATAGAGAATAAGTAGCATAGATGGTAGGTAGAAAATAGACAGGGGGAGGGCAAGAATAGTGTGGGAAATGTAGAAGCTAAAGAACTTATGACACATGGACATGAGCTAAAGTGGGGAATGTGTGTGGGAGGGGGTGTGCAGGGTGGAAGGGAATGATGGGGGAGAAATGGGACAACTGTAATAGCATAATCAATAAAATATATTACAAAAGAACAAATTACTATGAAGAACTGTATGCTGAGAAATTTGAAAACCTAGGTGAAATGGACAAAGTTCCAGAAATATATTATCCCTCACAACTCAATGAAGAAGAAACAGAAAGCCTGAACAGACTAAAAACAGCTGATGAGATTGCAGCCGTAATCAAAAAGCTTTTGAGACACAAAATCCCTGGACCAGACAGTTTCATAGAATTTTACAAACCATTTAAGGAAGAGCTAATCCCAATCCTTCACAGTCTATTCCAAAAAATTCAAGGTGGAACACTCCCAAACTCTTTTTGTGAAGCCAGCATCATCCTAATCCTAAAACCACGTAAATATATAACAATTGAAGAAAACTTCAGTCCAATATTGCTGATGAATATAGGTGTTACAATCCTCAGCAAAATATTGGAAAGCACATCCAGCAATATGTTAAAAAGATCATACAACATGATCAAGTGGGATTCATCCTTGGAATGCAAGGATGATACAATATTTGCAAATCAATAATTGTAATACATCACATAAACAAAAAAAAAGACAACAATCACATGATCATATCAATAGTTGCAGAAAAAGCATTCCATAATGTACAGCATACATTTATGATAAAACCACTCAGCAAAGTGGGAGTAGAGAGAGCATTCCTCAACATAATGAAGGCCATATATGAGATACCTAAATCCAACATCATACTCAATGGACAAAAACTTAGAGCTTTCCCATTAAAATCAGGAACAAGACAAGGATGCCCACTTTCACCCCTCCTCTTCCATATAGTATTGGAAGTCCTAACCATAGTGATCAGACAAGAAAAAGAAAGAAAATTCATCTAAATTGAAAAGAAGGAATCAAAATTGTCTTTGTTCGCTGATAACATGATAGTGTACATAGATAATCCTATAAACTCCACCAAAAAATTACTCAAACTGATAAATGAATTTGCTAGTACAGTGGAATACAAAGTCAATATTCAGAAATCAAAGGCATTTTTGTCCACCAACAATGAAATATCAGAAACAAATTCAGGAAAAACTCCCTTTTCATATAGCAACAAGAAAAATAAGGTACCTAGGAATAAACCTAAGCAAGGATGTAAAAGATCTGTATTTAGAAAACTGCACAATGAAAATAGAAATTAAGGAAGGCACAAAAAATGGAAACAAGAACCATGATCATGGATTGGAAGAATTAACATCATCAAAATGTCCATACTCCCCAAAGCAATTTATAGATTCAATGGAGTCCTTATTAAAGGACCAATGACATATTTCCCAGATGTAGAACAAACAGTTCAGAAATTTGTATGGAACCATAAATGACCCCAATAGCTGTAGCAATTTTGAGAAAGAAGAACAAAGTAGGAGGGACCACAATACCTGATATAAAATTGTTTTACAAGGCCACTGTAATCAATACAATGTGGTAATGGCATAAAAACAGGCACATGAACCAATGGAACAAAACAGAGAGCCCAGAAATAAACTCAAGTCTCTCTGGTCAAGTAATATTAAACAAAGTGGGCAAGAGCATAAATGAAGAAAAATAGCCTCTTCAACAAATGGTGTTGGGAAATCTGCACAGCTACATGCAAACAAATGAAACTCAATCACCAACTTACACCATACACAAAAATAAATTCAGGGTGGATAAAAGACTTAAATACAAGTCATGACACCATATAGGTCTTAGAGAAAAGCAACAGCAGGAAAATCTCAGACATTCCACACAGCAAAATCTTCACTGATATATCCTCTAAAGCAAGGGACATAGAGGGAAAAATAAACAAATGGGACCTCATCAAATTAAAGAGCTTCTGCATGGCTAAAGAGGGCAGCATTAAAATGAACAGAAAACCAACCATATGGGAAAACATATTTGCCAATGATACCTCAGATAAGGGTTTGATCTCCAAAATATATAAAGAACTCATATGAGTCCACTCAAAGAAGATAAAAAACCTGATTAAAAAATGAGCAAAAGACTTGAACAGACACTTCTCCAAGGAGGACATACAGAAGGCCCAGAGACACATGAAAGGATGCTCAGCATCATTAGCTATCAAGGAGATGCAAATAAAAACCACAATGAGATACCACTTCACATCGGTCAGAATAGCCATCATAAAAGAATCAACAAAATGTTGGAGAGGATATGGAGAAAAGGAAGTCCTAGTAACCTGTTGGTGGAAATTCGGACTGGTGCATCTAGTATTGAAAACAGTGTGGGATTTCCTCAGAAAACTAAAAATGGAATTGCCTTTTGACCTAGCAATTCCACTGCTGGGATTATATTTTAAGAACCCTGAGATACCAATCCAAAAGAACCTATGCACCCCAAAGTTCATACAGCACAATTCAAAATAGCCAAGTGCTAGAAGCAACCTACGTGCCCATGGGTAAATAAGTGGATCAAAAAAAAACATGGTACACTGAGGAGGGAGCAGATTCCACTTCCCCCTACACATGGGGGAAAAACCTGGCCAACCTATGGAGGAAAATAGCAAACAATCAACAGAAACACAGCATATTTGAAAATAGGGGATTGAAAATTGTAGCGGGCATTGAAAAACCAGATGGTAAGGAGAGTACTTCAGGACAATAAGAGCCCAGGAATCAGCACGGAGACCAGGGCAGCTGAGGCCCTAGGCCTAGTGCTTGCCAGGCCTACCACAGGTCAACTGCTCCCTCCCCAGTCAAACAAGGTTTCAACAGCACCGGGAGAGACCTGGTTACTTTAAGTTTCACAGAAAGGAATTAAGGTCTCAGTGGCAAACATGCTGGGGATAAGAGCACCGACGCATAGCCCTGGGAGGAGTGTACACTGGAGCTTGTACAATCGGAGGCACTGTGCACCACTGGAGATGGCTGCACAGCCATAGGCATCCACGTGAGACCAGAGGCGCCAGTGTGTGCAAACAGAGACAACTGCGTGCCTGGAGGTGCCCGCATGTGACTGGAGACTAATAGCCCACGCTGGAGTCCACAGAATGGAAGTGATCCATGGGAGAAACAGAGCCCACTCATGTGAACCCAGGGAGTGCACACAATCCATGGGAAACACGGAGCTCACTTCCATGAAAGTAGGGTGAGTGCACGCAAGCAGGAAATCTGGAAATCACACCCGAAAACTCTTGGTGGGCGCACACCATGTAGGAAACCAGAGCTCACACCAATAAACTCAGGAAAGTACGCGCTCCCCAGAAGGCTCAACATACACCCAAGGCCCTGTGCAGAGAGGCACTGGGCTAGCTCTAGGGAGAGTGCATGGCTAGCCCAGGGGAGATTAGCCCAAAGATAACTGAGTACTGAACAGGGAGAAAAGTGATAGCATCACCCCTAGGCTGTTGCAGCCAGCAAGACCAGAAAAACTAGCTTGGTAAGTTTGAAAACAGCAAAGTTGGGTTTTTTTTTATATTTTTATTGTATTTTCATTATTTTTATCTTTTTTATCACTCAACTCCTTTTGCTTCTCTTTACTTGATTCTTGTTTTACTGCTTCTTTCCAATTTTATCTCTTCTTCCTTCCTATTTTTTTTATATTTTTTTCATTCTCTTTTCTCTTTTTAAATACCCATGAATGATAAAAACAAACAAACAAGAAAAAAAGCCTGGAACTGTGAAAAAAAACAAAGATGGTCCCAAAGAGGGGGCATTCCAATAGATGAGACAGTGGAAGCTGTGAACACCAGGATACCTGAAGGAGACTGCACCACTGAATCTTACAGGCATTCTACCACAGAAGTTCACATCATACCATAAACCGAGGGAGCCGGAACAGATCAATTTAAGAAGCTGAGTCTAACAAGAAGAGTCTCACAAACAATGGGAAGACAAAGAAACAATCCCCAAAGGAAAGGAAAGGAGGAAGCCCCAGAAAGAATGCTAAATGAAACAGAGGCAACTCAACTATCAGATTTAGAGTTCAAAGCAATGGTTCTCAGGAAGCTCCATGAGCTCTGAATGAGCTACCAGAAACTATATGGAAACTATGAGGAACTCACTGCAAATTATATCAACATGAAAAAGCAAATAGAAACTATCAACAAGGGCCAAGAGGAAATGAAGAATACAATTTCTGAACTGAAGAACACAGTGGAAGGAATGAAAGGCAGAATCAATGAAGCAGAAATTCCATCACTGAGTTGGAGGGCAAAATAGAAAAAAACACCCAGAAAGAGCAAGAAAAGGCAAAGAGGCTCAGAAAGAATGAAGAGGGATTAAGAGAAATGCAAGACAATATGAAATTTAATAATATCCATGTAATAAGGATACCAGAAGGAGAAGAAGAAGAGCAAGGCATAGAAAACCTCTTTGAAAAAGTAATGATGAATAACTTCCCTAATTTGATGAGAGAAAAAATCACACAAATCCAGGAAACACAGAGAGTCCCAATCAAGAGGAACCCAAAGAGGCCCACTTCAAGACACATTAAAATTAAAATGGTAAAATTTCAAGACAAAGAGAGAATCTTAAAGACAGCAAGGGAGAAAAAGGAAGTAACTTACAAGAGAGCCCCGATAATGTTAACAGATGAGTTATCAATGGAAACACTCCAAGCCACAAGAGAATTGCAAGAAATATTCCAAGTAAGGAGAACCAAAGGCCTGCAACCAAGGCTACTTTACCCAGCAAGGCTTTCAATCAAGATAGAAGGCTAAATAAGGAGCTTCCCAGACAAAAGAAGTCTAAAAGAATACACCTCTACCAAACCAGTTCTGCAAGAGATATTAAAGGTGCTGCTTTAAGGAAACGAAGGAAAACAGAGAGAGAGAGGAACAGAAGTATGAAAATGGTATTGAATAAGTACCTATGAATAATAACCTTAAATGTAAATGGATTAAATGCTCCAACCAAAAGACATAGTATAGTTGAATGGATAAGAAAGCATGACCCACACATATGCTGCCTAAAAGAGAACCACCTCGGGGCAAAACACCTACACAGACTCAAGTGAAGACCTAGAAACAAATTTTCAAAGCAAATGGACAGGAAAAAAAAGCCAGGGTAGCAGTACTCATATCAGACAAAATAGACTTCAAAAGAAGAGCCATTACAAAGAGAGACCAAGAAGGTCACTTCATAATACTCAAGGGAAGAAGACACAAACATTGTAAATATATATGCAGACAACATAGTAGCACCTAAATACATAAAGAAAATCTTAGAGGACTTCAAGAAAGATATTGACAGCAACACAATTATAGTAGGGGATTTTAACACCCCACTGTCAAAAATGGACAGATCTTCCAAACAAAATATCAACAAAGATATTGTGGCATTGAACAACACTCTACATAAAATGGACTTAACTAATACATATAGATCATTCATCCCAAATAAACTAAATACACATTATTTTCAAATGCACATGGAACATTTTCAAAGATAGACCATATCATAGGACACAAAACAAGCCTCAACAAATTAAAAAAAAAAAAAACTGAACTCATACCAAGCATTTTCTTTGACAACAAGGGACTGAAACTACAAACCAACCCCAAGGGGAAAAACCCATTTACTCAAAATCATAAAGATTGAATAGCATGCTATTAAAGAATGAATGGGTCAAGAATGAAATTAGGGAGGAAATCAAAAAGTTTCTGGAAACAAACAAAAATGAACTCACAACAACCCAAAACTTATGTGACACAGTGAAGGCAGTCCTGAGATGGAAGTTTATAGTGATACAGGCCTACCTAAAAAAGATAGAAACATTTCACACTAACAACTGAACCCTGTGCCTACAAGAACTCGAGGAACAACAACAAAGAGAGCCCAAAGCAAGTAGAAGGAAGGAAATAACCAAGATCAGAGCAGAATTAAATGACATAGAAACTAAAAGCAGAATTCTAAGGGTGAATGAATCCAGGAGCTGGTTCTTTGAAAAGATAAACAATATTGACAAGCCTTTAAAAAGGCTCATCAAGAAAAAAAGAAATAGGACCCAAATAAACACAATCAGAAATGAAAGAGAAGAGATTACAACAGACACCACAGAAATACAAAGGATTGTAAGAAATTACTATGAAGAACTGTATGCCAAGAAATTTGAAAACCTAGGTGAAATGGACAAGTTTCTAGAAAAACACAATATTCCAAGTAACAATGAAGAAGAAGCAGTAAGCACGAATAGACCGATAACTGCAGATAAAATTGAAGCAGTAGTAAAAAAACTTCCATCATACAAAAGTCCTGGATCAGATGGTTTTGCAGGAAAATTTTACAAAGCATTTAAGGAAGAGCTAACCCCTATCCTTCACAGAGTAATTGAAAAAATACAAAATGATGGAAGACTCCCAAACTCTTTTTCTAAGCCAGCATCATCCTAATCCCAAACCCAGATAAAGACACAACAAAGAAAGAGAACTTCAGGCCAATATCGCTGATGAACATAGGCACTAAAATCCTCATCAAAATATTGGCAAACCTCATCCAACAATACACTAAAAAGATCATACACCATGACCAAGTGGGATTCATCCCAAGGATGCAAGGAAGGTTCAATATCCGCAAATCAGTAAATGTAATACAACACATAAACAAAAGCAAAGACAAAAATCACATAATCATAACAATAGATGTGAAAAAAGCATTTGGTAAGTACAGCATCTGTTTATGATAAAAAAAAAAAAACTCAGCAAAGTGGGGATAGAGGGATCATCCCTCAACATAATCAAGGCCATATATGAGAGACCTACAGCCAACATCGTATTCAATGGACAAAAACTCATATATTTTCCACTAAGATTAGGAACAAGACAAGGATGTCCACTTTCACCACTTCTATTCAATATAGTATTGGAAATCTTAGCCACAGCAATTAGACAAGAAAAGAAAATAAAAGGCATCCAAATTGGAAAGGAGGAAACAAAACTATCATTGTTTGCAGGTAACATGATAGTGTACATCGAAAATCCTATAGACTCAGCAAAAAGCTGCTCAACCTAATAAGTAAATTTGGCCAAACAGTAGCATACAAAGTCAATATACAGAAATCAAAGGCATTTTTGTATACCAACAATGAAACAGTAGAAGCAGAAATCAAGAAAAAAAATCCGATTCGATATAGCAACAAGGAAAATAAAGTACCTAGGAATAAACTTAACCAAGGAGATAAAAGACCTGTATGCAGAAAACTACACAACACTGAAGAAAGAAATCAAAGAAGACACAAACAAATGGAAAGTTATACCATGTTCATGTATGGGAAGAATGAACATCATCAAAATGCCCATAGTACCCAAAGCAGTTTACACATTCAATGAAATACCTATTAATGTACCAATGCTATATTTCACAGACACAGAACAAACACTTCAAAAATTAGTATGGAATCATAAATGATCATGAATAGCTGCAGTATTTTTGAGGAAGAAGAGCAAAGTAGGAGGGATCACAATACCTGTCACCAAACTTTATTACAAAGTCACTGTAATTAAAACAGCCTGATACTGGCATAAAAACAGGCATATGGACCAGTGTAATAGAACAGATAGCCCAGAAATAAACTCAATTCTCTATGGTCAATTAATATTCAACAAAAGGGGCAGCAACATAAAATGGAGTAAAAATATCCTCTTCAATAAGTGGTATTGGGAGAATGGGACAGCTACGTGCAAAAAAATGCAACTCGAGTTCCAACTTACACCATACACAAGAATAAATTCAGGGTAGATAAAATATTTAAATATAAGCCATGACACCATTAAAGTATTAGAGGAGAACATAGGCAAGAAACTCTCAGATATTTCACATAGCAAAATTTTCACGGATATGTCCCCTAAGGCAAGGGACATAAAGGAAAGAATAAACAAATGGGATCTCATAAAAAATAAACTGTTTTCTTTAGCTTCTGCACAGCTAAAGAAAACAGTATTAAAATAAAAAAGAGAACCAGCTGTGTGGGAAAACATATTTGCCAATGATACCTCAGACAAGGATTTAATCTCCAAAATATATAAAGAACTTACATGACACCACTCTAAGACAAGCAACCCAATGAAAAAATGGGCAAAAGACATGAACTGACACTTCTCCAAGGAGGACATACAGAGGATCCAGAGACACATGAAAAGATGCTCAATATTGCTAGCTATCAGAGAGATGCAAATTAAAACCACAATGATATACCACTTCTCACAAGTTGGAGTTGCTATCATAAACAAAGCAACAGAGAACAAGTGTTGGAGAGGTTGTGCAGAAAAGCGTACCCTAGTGCACTGTTGGTGGGATTGCAGACTGGTGCAACCACTATGGAAAGAAGTATGGAATTTTCTAGGAAAACTAAAAATGGATCTACCTTTTGAACTAGCAATTCTATTGCTAGGATTGTATCCTAAGAACTCTGAAACACCAGTCCTAAAGAACCCATGCACCCCCATCTTCATAGCAGCACAATTTACAACAGCCAAGTTTGGAAGCAACCTAGGTGCCCATCCGTAAATGAATGGATCAAAAAACTATGGTACATTTACAAAATGGAATTCTATATTGCAGAAAGAAAGAGGGAGCTCCTACTCTTTGCAACAGCATAGATGGAACTGGAAAGCATTATGCTAAGTGAAAATAGGGCAAGCACTGAAATGCAAATACCATATGATCTCACCTTTAACTGGAATATAATCAACAAAAGAAAAAAGCAAATATATATACCCAGAGACATTGAAATTAAGAATGGTAAAAATAACCAGAAGGGAGAGGGGAGGGGATAATAGGGGGGAGGATTTTTAGGAAATACTATAAAGGACATATGAACAAAACCAAGGGGAGGGTGGAAGGAAGGGAGGGAAGTGGGATTTGCTGGGGTGGGGGGGAGTGGTGGGGGAAATGCAGGCAACTGTAATTGAACAACAATAAAATAATTTAAACAATACATAAATTAATAAAAGAAATTAATACCATTAAAAAAAGACTTAGGACCCATAGAAGTAAAATCAGAAATGAGGAAATGAGATTACCACTGATTTCAAAGAAATACAAAATATTTTAAGCAATTACTATGAAGAATTATATGCCAAGAAATTTGAAAACCTTGGTGAAATGGACAAATTTCTTAAAAAATATAATCTTCCAAAACTCAGTGAAGAAGAAGCAGAAAGCCTAAACAGACCAGTAACAGCAGATGAAATTGAAACAGTAATCAAATACTCCGTGCACATGAAAGCCCTAGACCAGACAGTTTCACAAAAGAATTTTTAAAAACATTTCCAGAAGAGTTAACTGCTCTCCTTATCACTCTTTTCCAAAGAAATTCAAGAAGAAGGAAGACTCACACTCTTTTCATGGGGCCAGCATGATCCTAAACCCACAATCAGATAAAGGCACAGCAAAGAAAGAAAACTACAGGCCAATACCAGTGATGAACATAGATGCCAAAATCCTCAACAAAGTACTGTCAAACCTCATTCATCAATACATTAAAAAGATCTTTCACCATGATTAAGGGGAACTCATTCCAGGGGTGCAATGACAGTAAAATATTCACAAATCAAAAAATATAATGTATCACATAAACAAATAGGAAGACAAAAATCACATGATCGTATCAATAGATGGGGAAAGCATGTGATAAGAATCAGCATCCATTTATGATGAAAACACTCAGCAAAGTGTGAGTAGAGGGAGCCTAACTCAACATAATAACAGCTATATAAAAGAATCCTTCAGGCTCTGGCTGCTGTGACTCAGTGGATTGAGTGCCATAGTGAAAACCAAAGGGTTGCCTGTTTGATTCCCTGTCAGGGCACATGCGTATGTTGTAGTCCTGGTCTCCAGTTGTGGATGTGTAAGAGGCAACCACACATTGATTTTTCTCTCCCTCTCTTTCTCTCTCTCTTCCCCTCTCTAAAAAAAATAAATGAATAAAATAAAAAAAATGAAAAAAAGAAATCTACAGCCAACATCATACTCAAAGGGCAAAAATGAAAAGCTTTCCCACTAAGATCAGGAAAAACACAAGGATATCCATTGTA
>PVKU01006252.1:91590-107492 GCA_004027475.1 Anoura caudifer
CCCTACAGACTCCACCAAAAACCTACTCAACCTATTAAGAGAATTTGGTAAAAAAAAAAAAAAAAAAAAAAGTAGGTGGAGGATAGAAATTCAATATTCAGAAATCAAAGGCATCTTTGTACACCAACAATGAAATGTAAATATTAATCAGGAAAAAATCCCATTTTCTATAGCAACAAGAAAAATAAAGTACCTGGGAATAAACCTACCAAAGAGGTAAAAGACCTGTACTCAGAAAACTACACAACACTGAAGAAATAAATTAAGTAAGACATAAATAAATGGAAGCATATACTGTGTTCATGGATTGAGAGAATTAACATCAACAAAATGTCAATAATACCTAAAAGAATTTATAGATTCAATGCAATCCTTATTAAAATACCCATGACATATTTCACAGATGTAAAGCAAATATTTCAAAAATTTATATAAAACCATAAACAGCATTGAAGAGCTTCCGCAATTTTAAGAAAGAAGAACAAAGTGCTACTGACATATATTACAAGGCCAGAGTAATCAGAAAAATCTGGTAGTGGCATAACAACAGACACATAGATCAATGGAACCTAATAGAGAGCCCAGAAACAAAGCCATGTCTCTATGGTCAGTTAATATTCAACAAAGAGGGCATGAGCATACAATGGAGTAAGAATAGCCCTTTCAGTAATGGAGTTGGGAGGTCTGGACAAGAATATTAAAAAAATGAAACCAGACCTGCAACTTACACCATACACCTGAATAATCTCAAGATGGATAAAAGACCTAAATATAAGTTGTGAAACCATAAACGTCCTAGAGGAGAACACAGAGGCAAGGGAATTTCAGATATTTTATTTGGCAATATGTTCAGTGATATCTCCCCTAGGGCAGGGGATATAAAGGAAATAATAAACAAATTGGACTACATCAAATTAAAAAGTTTCGGCACATCTAAAGACAATATCAGCAAAATGAAAAGGGAGCCAACCGCATCAGAAAACATATTTGCCAATGGTACCTCAGACAAGGGTTTGATCTCCAAAATATATAAATAAGTCACATGACTCCACACCAGGAAGACAAACAATCCAACAAAAAGTGGGCATAGGAGCTGAACAGACACTTCTCCAAGGAGTACATACTGAGGGCCCAGAGACACATGAAAGGATGCTCAGCATCATTAGCCATCAAGGAGATGCAAATAAAAAACACAATGAGATATCACTTCACATCCGTCAGAATGGCCATCAACAAATCAACAAACAATAAGTTTTAGGAGGATGTGGAGAAAAGGTAACCCTAGTGCACTGTTGGTGGTAATGCAGACTGGTACAGCCACTGTGGAAAACAGAATGGAATTTCCTCAGAAAACTGAAATTGGAACTGCCTTTTGACCTAGTGATTCCACTGTTAGGACTATTCCCTAAGAATCCTGAAACACCAATTCAAAAGAACCTATGCACTGCGATGTTCACAGCAGCACAATTTACAATAGCCAAGTGCTAGAAACAGTGTACAGGCCCATCAGTAAATGAGTGGATCAAAAACTGTGATACATTTACATAATGGAATACTACACAGCATAAATAAAGAAGGAACTCCTACCTTTAACAACAGCATAGTTGGAACTGGAGAGTATTATAAGTGACATAAGCCAGGCAGCGAAAGAAAAATACCATATGATCTCACCTACAAGTGGAACATAATGGACAAAACAAAGGAGCAAAATAGAACCTGAGACATTGAAATAAAAAAAACAAAATGAAGGTAACCAGAAAGGGCAGTAATGAAGGAAAGAAGGGAAGGGACAAGCCAAGAAACATGTATAATGGTCCCTGAACATGGACAATAGAGTGGGGATTGACTGTTGGAGCAGGGTGGGTTCAGGGCAGTGGAGAGCACTGGGGGGCAAAATTGGGACAACTCTGATTTCAAAACCAAAATAAAAGGAAACAAAAGAAATACTAGGAAAATCACCAAACTGCAATTCTTATTCAATTAACCTTTTTCCCAAGCTCCTTACTTACCCTTTCTTCTCCTTATAAAAAGGTCAGTTTCAGATGGGATGTTAAGATGGTTTTTGGGGAAACATAACCTGCCATCTTCTTAGATGGCCAGCATCTGACTAAAGCTCCCATAAAGATTCAATCCTTGTCTCTACTTACTGGTTCTTGTAGTGACAGGCAACATGAATGCTGACTTTTCTGGTTTCAAAAATGTTCTAGGGAATGACAAACTTTTAAAAATTCATTTAGAATTAAGGAGGGAATGTAAGCAAAGTTGCATATAAATGGAAAAGGCAGGATGGGACATCTCCATTATTGGATTACAGGAGAGTTAACAAGATTATGTGCCCCCTTGTGGGTGGTTACTCCTCAGAGAAGTCTAGAAAAGAGAATTACTCTGACATTTCCAAGGTCTGTTAAACTAGATGCACAAGAACAATAGACCAAATTTGCTTAAGGCAAAGAGAATTCTTTTACTAAAGAAGTTAGTAAAAGAATGCCTGGGGCATGTCCACATGCTATGATTGGCCCAGTTAAGAATTTATGATCAGATCACTGTGTGAGGTTACTTTCATTCACTGGACTTGTCAGATTTATTAGAGTCTTTTTTTTCTATTCACAAGCTTAATCACTATATTTTTATTTCATAATTGAATGTTTTAATTCTAAAATTTCCATTTGGTTCTTCATCGTAATTTTCAGTCCTTGGCTGATATTTTCTGACTTTCTATTCATTACAAGCATACAATCACATTTCCATTTATGTCTTTCAGCATAGCTATGATAGCCACTTTTAAAACCTTTGTCTGTTAATTCCAACATCTACATTATTTTAGTTGATTACCTTTCTCTTACATTTTTCTCACATTTCTCTGGTGCTTCTTGCATGTGGAGATTCTGCCTTTGTTATGTTCCTATGACAAATATTGATTTGTTTCATTTGTATTAGTAGTCAATTGGATTGTTTGCACTTAAACTTCAAGCTATTTCTCCCCGATGGTGGGCTGATGCTCAAATCATAGTTTGATTCATTTATTCTTAGCTAGGTGTGGTATACTAAAAATAAATATTTGGTCTTTGCCCTGGTTCCTGGTACAGAGCTCAAAAAACCCTTTAATTCCTTGAGTCACAGGAATATCTTTTGCTGTTCAGAATGAGCTTCTTTCAACCCTATTTAAATGTATTCAGAGATTACTCAGGATGAGGGCTAGTCTCCAGAAACACCAATCAGATGATTAGAGTGTTGGGACTTTCAACCCCATTCATCAACCTCCAGGGAGGGGGAGGGATGCTGGAGATTGAGTTTAATCAGCAATGATTAATGGCCAATGATTTAATTAATCATGCCCACATAAAGAAACTCTGATGAAAACTCTTGAACAATGGTAATCTTCCAGATTGTTAAACACATCGATGTGAGAGTGGCTTGCTTGGGGAGGCATGTAAGTACTGTGTCCACCATCTCCCTTCCCTATACCTTGCTATATCCACCTCTTACATTTAACTGTTCCTGAGTTGTATCTTTATAATAAATTGCAATGGTAAGTAAATCACCTTTTGGTTATTGTTAATCATTCTAGTGAATTATTATACCTGAAGGGGTGTCTGGGAATCCCCAAATCTGCAGTCAGTTGAGCATAAGTGGGTTAACCTGGATGTTCCATTTGTGGCTAGCATTTGAAATGAGATCAAGATTGTAGAATGGAGTCCTTAAACTTGTGGATTCTGATGCTAATTCCAGGTAGTTAAGTGTCAAGAATTGAATTGAATTATGGGACACACTGTGGTGCTGGAGAATTGGAGAACTGGTTGTTTAGGAAAGGCACATTTGGTGTCAGAAAAAAAAAATCACTGGGATTCTTGAAGTCTATCCCACATCTGTGTGATCTGTTTTCATCAGAGAGTTGAATATAGTTCATACACAGGATGTGAAGCTCTTTCTCTCTGGCTGTCTCATGTATGGAGGGGGTGCTGTCTTCTTACTACTTGGCTACAGTGTTTGCTTTGAACTCTATACTCAGCTATTTCAGTATGGAAAGGATGTAAGTTTTCCATCACAGTTTAAGCTGTCTTGCATGGTGCAGACTGGGTCCTCAAGCTGAACACCATAAAAAAAAAATCGGACAGTGACCAAGTGTCATTTTCTTCTTTGAAGTGTGTCTTAACTCCATCTAGAATCTGCTTGCTTTTGATCTTTCCCCACTGTACTCAGTGTGTTTTTGTTTTGTTTTGTTTGTATATTCTCCAGAGTTTTTAGTTTTTTTAAGTATATTTTATTGGTAATGCTATTACAGTGGTCCCAATCTCTCCCTCTTTGCCTTCCTCACCCTGGTTCCCCACTTCCCTCCAGCAATCTCCCTCCTTAGTTCATGTTCACAGGTTATGCATGGAAGTTCTTTGGCTTCTCCATTGGCTATGCTGTTCTTAACACCCTCCTGTCTATTCTGCTCTTATGCAATTATGCTTCTAAATCCCTATACCTTTTCCCTTCCTCCCTACCAGCTGATAACCCTCTAAAAGATCTCCACATCTATGATTCTATTCCTGTTCTAGTTTGTTTTTTTTTTTTTAGGTTCAATTTTGATAGTTGTGAGGTCATTGCCATTTCACTGTTTGTAGTTTTTATCTCCTTTTTCTTAAATAAATCCCTTTAACATTTCATGTAATTATGGTTTGATGATGATGAACTCCTTTAGCTTTTCCTTGTCTGGGAAGCACTTTATCTGCACTTCAATCCTAAATGATAGCTTTGCTGAATAGAGTAATCTTGATTGTAGGTCCTTGTTTTTCAGCACTTTGAATAATACTTCTTTCCAGCCCCTTCTTGTCTGAAAAGTTTCTTTTGAGAAATCAGCTGATAGTCTTATGGGAACTCCTTTGTAGGTAACTAGCTGCCTTTCTTTGGCTGCTTTTAAGATTCTCCCTTTATCTTTAATCTTTGACATTTTAATTTCAACGTGTCTTGATGTTGACTTCTTTGGGTCCAACTTATTTGCGACTCTCTGTGCTTCCTGGACTTGTATGTCTACTTCCTTTTCCAAATTAGGAAAGTTTTCTATCATCATTTTTTCAAATAAGTTCTCAATTTCTTGCTCTTCTTCTCCTGGCATCCCTATGATTCAGATGTTGGCCCTTTTGGAGATGTCCCAGAGACTTCTTAAATTCCATTAATCTTTTTGGAATTCTTGTTTCTTCATTTTGTTCTGGTTGAATATTTCTTTCTTTCTTATATTCCAAATCATTGATTTGAATCCCGGTTTCCTTTCCTTCATTGTTCGTTTTCCATGGATTTTTATTTATTTCCCTTGGTAGAGCCTTCATTTCTTCCACTATGCTTTTGCCATATTCAATGAGATCTTTGAGCATTCTGACCACCAGTGTTTTGAACTCTGTCTGATAGGCTGGCTATCTCTGCACTGCTTAGTTCTTTTTCTCGGGTTTGGTTTTGTGCCTTCATTTGGGCCATATTTCTCTGTCTCCTGATTTTGGCAGCCTCCCTGTGTCTGTGTAAGTGGCAGAGCTGCTTTGATTCCTTTTCAGTGCTTCTGTTATGTCATATGGGGCGGAGTGTTCGGTATTTGCCAGGATGGAGCAAGCATGGTTCCATGTGTCAGAGAGGGTTCAGAGAGGGGGATAATGCCACTGTTGGGTAATTTCTGGGGGCTTGCCTGGCCTTCACCCCATTTCCAGTCACTTCTCCCACTTCCTGTGTGTGACTGGTGACTCTTCAGCTTCTGTCCTGGTTGTGGTTTCCAGGGTGGGTGGGCTTGCCTACTTTCCAGGCTCTCTAGTAGTGTCTTCCACTACCTTAACACCCACTGGGTTTACAGCCAGAAGTTAGGCCATTTTATTTTCCCAGTGCTGAAGTCCTGGGCTGCTCAGTCTTGTTTGGGCCTGTGCTCACTTGCTCACAATGTGTCCCCTAATTTTTATCCACCACACATGAATGTGGGGATGCCTATTTTGCTGGCCACTATCACCTTGCCACTTTGCCATCCCCAGCATGCCACACCACACTGAGTCCCCTTCACCTGACTTTCCATCTGGATGAATATAGCTTCTTTAAATCCTTGGTTGTCAGACTCTGTACAGTTCTGGGTGTTTTTCTGGCAGTTCTAGTTGTTTTTTATTTTTACATTAGTTGTTGTGCAATAAGGTGAGCTGTGTCTCCATCTTGACTAAAGCCCAGAGTTTTTAGTTTTTATCTTCAGTAGAATTAGTTCAGTAAGAATTTATTTGTCCATTGATGGAAATGGAATCTGTTTGTTGCTTTTTTAGTCTTTGAGTTTTATTAACCTGAGCTCTTAATTTGAATGTATTAAAATCTGTCATTTCATTTGTGATTAACTTTTTATCCTATGCAAGAAAGTGTTTCTTACCCCAAGAGCTTTCATACATTCTCCTATAAAATTTGCCTTATACATTTAGCTTTTTCAATCTGCATTGAAATGATTTTTAACTTGTTTTAAAATGAATTTTTAAATTTTAAAATAAGTTTATATTTACAAAAAAGTATAAAGACAGTACAGATATTTTTCATATACCTTGCACCAAGTTTTACCTATTAGTATCATCTTACATTAGTATAGCACATTTGTCACAATGTTAACCAATATTGATACATTGTTATTAATTAAAATCCATACTTCATTCACATTTCCTTAGTTTTTACATTTTTCTTTTCTGCTCCAGGATCCCATCCAGTGTTCCATATTGCATTTGGTTCTTATATCTTCTTGGGTCCCTATTGGCTGTGATGGTTTCTCAACTTTCCTTGTTTTTGACGGCCTTGATAGTTTTAATGTGAGTTGAACATATGTTTTGCAAAATATCTATCAACTTGAGCTTGTTTGAAGTCTTTCTCATGGGACTGATTTTCATTATTTTTATGTGTGTTATGAAGTAAAGGTCTAATCTCATTTTTTCACCATAGATAGGGAAATTTCCCAGTTAATTGAAAAGTACAACCTGTTGTGCTATCTGTCATATATCAGGTGTCAATGTATGTGTGCCTCTGTTTCTAGTCTTCATATTCTATTTTATTGGTCCATTTGTTTTTTCTTAAGACAATATTACACTATGTCAATTACTATAGCTTTATAATAAAACTTGATACCTGGTACAGTAATTCTTTATTTATATTTTGCCCAAGAATATTATGGTTATTCTTGACCTATTCCATATACATTTTAAAAGCAGCTTGTCAAGTTGTAACACAGACACATACACATAACTCTTGGGATGTGGCACTGAATTAAATGAGTGTAGAGGATATTGACATCTTTATAACATTGAATCTTACTATTCGTAAACATGGTATATATTTCCACTTATATAGATCTCTTTCATTAGATTCATTCCTACTTAATTTTTATATATTATCTTTATTTCCCAATAATGCTTTGATTGATGACAGGCTGGATTGATGAATGAAACTTTTATATTAGACTGTGAGAAGTACTGAGGGTAAAGGGGAGGAAAGAAGGATTGTTGAATGCCAAATACATGTCAGGTATTATCATAGATGCTTTACTTAATTTTTTCATAATTAATTCAACAATCATGTCAGCACTACATTACATATCCACAAGTACAGATATGAAAACGGAGTCTCTGAGATGTGGAGACACTTGTCTAAGATAAGAAAGCTAAGAATTGGTAGAGCTGGACTTGATATCCATATCTACCTGATTTTAGTTACATAAGGTGTCTACTATGACACTCTGTCTACTGTTGACTCAACCTTAATTTCTCCTCATAGAACCTTACATCTTGTGAGAGTGCAGAATAGAACATGTATATTTAGGAAATAAGATTGAGTACTGCATGTGAAGTGATACAGACATTCTGAGGAAATAGTTATTTTGAGCTGAGGGGCTCCTGCAAAATAGACTTCCTTCAGGAGAGAATTCTGTCACTAAACCTTTTAGGTTGGGGAGGATTTGGCCACACAGAAGTAGAGGGTCACAGATGTTGAGGATGCTAAAAAGATTATCTCTAGGGTAGTGGATGCTGAGAGAGAGTTGAGTTGACTCCATGTATTCATTAGCTACAAAGATTAGTTGGAATGTCAAACTCACACCTTCGTATAAGGCATAATGAGACTGTTCATGGCACTTCCGACCTTGGCCCTACCTCTTTCTCTCTTGGATACAGGAGTGATTAAACGAAAAGTGTAGGTTGTATTCTGCAACTGATAGAGACTTTGTTCATGCTGACTTCATTGGGCACTGTTGGAAGCTCCAACAAGGACAAGCTGGGAGGAGGTGACAAAGCCCTCAGCACTGCTTTCTTGACAGTGAAGTACAGAGCAGGAAAAGCTTCTGGGAGGAAGCTTGGTTCTATTCATACCCACCCAACATTGTCACCTATCTAGCTTTCTGTCACTAATAAAGTTATCCAGTTCCCACAATGTGGTGTTTAAGCCACAGTACCTGGTCCCAGGCTATCTTTCTAGTCTCCCATGATTCCCTTTCCTCAAACTCAAATGCAGCTTATACATGGGTCACACTCAATCATTCTGCTTTTCTAGCAGTTTCCCATTGTTGGCCACTTGCTCACACTGTTTCTTTGTCCAGGGAGCCTTTCCCTACTTCCATTCCTATTGAGCTGTTCAGCAAATTCATATTGAGTACCACATGCCAGGAACTCTTCAGGCACCATGGAGATGTCTAAGAATTTTGTATCCCCTGCCCCCCAGGAACAAGTGTTAATGTCTACTGAGAAGCGAAGACATGTACATATGACTAGACTGCAAGGAGGAAGAGGACAAGCACACACATCCACCTGGGGAAAATATTTTCTTTCTACAAGTTTCCTAGCCTTTCCTCAGAATCCAGTGTGCCACCATTGAGATTCTGAGACAAGATTAAGACTTTTAATCTTGTCAATAAAATATAAATCACTGGTCCATAAATCTACAAGAACCTTGTATTTCTCTTCCGGCAGCATTTCTTGTATGGAGGAAGTGCCACTTGAAGGGGACCTCAAAGAAAAATAAGGTTTAGATGGTGAGCTCTATGGAGGCCAGATTGAGTTTCCCAACCTATTGCTTTTGCTACCTCTACAGATCCTGGACCATTTCTTCTATTTTCCGACTTTGACTTTCATCTATAAGCAGTTATCTCCTTGAACTTTGTCTTTAGCCTGAATCTTTCCTTATAAAGCCAAATGCTTGTTGTATATCTATACAGAACATTCTACAGCCATCAGAATGTAATTCTTCAATACCTTCTAACCCTATCTTACTAGCTGTTTCTAGAGCACATGATACCAGCACCCACCCAGTCAACCAAGCCAGATTTCTCAGCATCACCCTTACCTTATTCCTCTACTCCACATAATTAGCAAACAAGTTCTTCCAATATACCTCTTAATTATTTCTTGAAAGTATCTCCTCCTCAAAAGCACTTCTACCACTGCTCCAATTTAGGTCTTTATCATCTCTCATCTGTATTACTTCAATTGTCCCCTCACCGTCTCCCTATAGTTTCTCCTCCATGCATCAGCCTGAATGGTTTAACTAAAACAGTAATTCAACCACATCACCCCCATGCTTAAAGCCCTCTAATGGCTTCCCAATCTGAAAAACTGGAGGTTTTAGAGGCAGCCATTTTGAAGGTGCTAAAAGCTTAATTAGTATGACCATGCCACCGACTCCCTGGGTAACCTTAGGTAAGTCCCTTTACTTCTCTAGGCCTCAGTCTCTTCATCTAAAACACAAGTTACAATAGTTTTGTGTTTTCCAACAGATCATCTGGACTGCTGGTATCATGAAATGCTTTACCACATGGGTCTGGAGTCTCATATGTTAGAGGAATGCTGGGTTTTCAAGCCCCCACTGGAGAATCACAATGTGCCTTAGCATGTCACAGGCACTGGGAAGCCTGACAGTCAAAAAAACCTTTGCTAACTTTCTTCCATTTGGCTTTACTCAAATTTTTGTCAACACACAAGCCTTTTGTAGGTAAGCATCTATTAGAATCTTTGGAACAACCATCTGTGGAACATGCTTTGGGAAATACTGCAGTGGATGATTACAGGTGGTGACTCTACCAAAGTTACTATTTGAGTGAATGGATCACTGATGTCTATCTCAGGTCTGCCTCTGCCACAGTAGGTGCTCCAACAATGGGTGTTAAACAGGAGGTGTAATAAGAAATGGGCAAATTGGATTGAAAGAGTGGCTAGTTTGTGTGCAGACAATAGATTCTCAGCTATGAGAAGAGAGCAAATTATTCCCAGAAAGAAATGAGTACCGGATTTGTTGGGGAGAGCATGCTAATCATAGTAATTATGGACACTTCTGTTACCTATGTGCCTGTGCTGCTGCCATGTCATTTCAAAGCCATTCTCAATTGACATTTCCTCTGGGAAAGTTTACCCAGGGACCCTGGGGTGGCAAGAAGAGAAACAGTCCCACTCATGTTTTTTCATTGCATATAAGGCATTGCTGGCACTTGTAAATATTGTCTTTTAAGTAGTTCTACTATTAAAGAAGCTCTTTTATGTCCCTGGACCATGTCCTGGAGAAGGCACTAGGCTTCGTGTCACTGGGCATGGGGACTGGTCTGCTGCAATCCTCAGGTGGGCCTTATATTAGCATTGATTGCTGGCAAGGCTATTGGTCCAGGGCTGTGTGTTTCTAATTAAGAAGTTCAGTCTAATACTTAGGAAAGACTGGTCAAGTAGGTCATGTTACTTTCCCTTTCTTGTAGAAATAACATAGGCAGAGATGGCAGAAGCTTCTGCAAATGACTTTTTAGGCAGCCTCACATCACTGAGGACCTCTCCTTTCCAACCACTTCAAAGTTGCTCACTGAGGTTCTTGAACAGCTCTTTCTGTACTCATGCTGATGAGAGAGACTGAATCCTGTTGCCTGCACTGTCTCCTGGAACCTGTCACTGACTGGGGGAGCAAGTGGTGGAGGAGGGATGAAGCATTTTCTGATCCTCCAAGCATAAAGACAGGGATTTTGTTTATCAAAGTTCTTCTTAGAAAATATTTCACTTTCTACCCTGTTTTAGTAATATGATGCCACTACAATAGATGAGATTTATTGAATACTTATTTTACTATATGCAAAGCACTGTGCTGCGTGTTTCCCATGCACGGGCTCATTAGCTCCTTATAATAGTCTAACAGGAGTCAGTATTAATATTACCCCTAATTTGTAGATGTTAAAATCAAAGCAAAAAAAAGATATAATTAACTTGCTCAAGGTCACACAACAAGGAAATGGCAAAGCTTGGATCCCAGTCCAAGTCATTCTGATTTACAATGCACCTTCTCTTGACCATGACATCACATTGCATCCCTCTTACTTATTTGCTTGGCTCTACCAGAGGTAGTGGGCACTTTAAGGGCAAGGGCCATGTCTGGTTAGTGGCAAGACCTTTCATATTGTGCTAAGGGCAGCCTGGTAGTCGGTGCAAAGCTACCTGCACCAGAGCATCGTGGTTACCAAGACTGTGGGAAACGTTCTATGCCATGTAGGCTCAGAGAAACAAGTGCATCTGCTACTTAGCTCCCAGGCATGACACTCCCAAAAGACAATTACTGTGGACTCTCAGCCATTGGAGCTCAGAGACTATTCCGCACCAGCTCAGTCTGTTTCCCAAAACAAGTGTACATTGTTTTGAAACCATGGCGCAGAGCACTGAGAGCAAATAGAAGTTGATCCCCACAACAGGCAGTTACTAAGGCACCAAGAGTGCATGGAAGAGCTTTGGGGGCAGAAGGGGAAGGCTAGTTAGTGTTGGGGGTGTGCACATTTTAGAAAGGGTCTCAGCCCTGCAGAAAGCAGCCCAGTCAAGTAAAGCAGGAGCCCTGGGCCTGTTCCTACTCTTTAACTCAATAATTCCTCTTTCTGGGATTTCATTCTTTAGCAAGCATTTCAACAGAATTGAGAAGATATATGCATCAATATGTTCATGATTGGATTGGCTATAGTAACATAACACTGGGAACAAATGAATCGCCCAACAACAGGGGATGGTTAATTAAATTATGGCATATCCATTCCATTGAGTATTATGAAGCTATCTAATATGTTCACTCTGAAATCTGCAGCACCCTGAGGAATAAATACCAGAACAAGGTTTTATAATGAAAAAGGCATCATTGTACTGGGTTTGCCAAAAAGGTCGCATGATTTTTGTGTGTAAAATAAAAGACACATTTTTCATTTTTGCTAATAACTGTACTGATTTGGATATTTTGAGTATGTCAGCTATCTCCCACTATTGGCTTCAAGTGGGTAGAGGCCAGGGATGCTGCTAAACATTTTCTAATGCATAAGACAGCCCCACAACAAGGAACTGTTTGGCCAAAATGTCAATGGTACCAAGAAATTTCACAAACTACTTTTGACATGTTGGATCAGTCACAATACCTTCTCCATATGCTGCAAAAATCTTTTGTTTTTACATTTCAGTTGTGTTTTTACCTCTCTTTTTTAAAAAAGGTGTTATTTATTTATTTTTAGAGAGGGGAAAGGAGAGAGAAAGAGAGGGAGGGAAACATCAAAATGTGATTGCCTCTCTAGTGCCCCCTACTAGGGTCCTGGCCTGCAACCCAGGCATGTGCCCTGACTGGGAATCAAAGCAGCAACCCTTTGGTTACCAGCGCAGTGCTCAATACACTGAGCCACACCAGACAGGGCATGTTTTCACCTTACTTGAAGTAATAAAGTATAATACACCAAAAATGTTGCTTGTGTTTCCCATCTTCAATATTAAAATTGCTACACAAAATACACCAATTTTGATGTTTTTTAAATGCACACTAATGTGACAGTTGTCACAATACAGTCTAACAAAATTGTTTTGAATGAAGTTAAAGACATCTAAGCACTGTTACAACTATCATACATAAAGACTAAACAAACCTTTTGGCCAACCCAATATTTACACTGTGATATCGCAACTTACACTTTCTGCATAGTAAATACCTAAACATAAAGAACAGTGTTATGGCCATGGGCTTTGGGTGGTTTCTTTAAAAAAAATGTTCTGATCATAATTATATTGTTGCCACATTTCCTAATGGATGTATGTGCTTGTGTGTGTGTGTGTGTGTCAGGGGAGGCAGCAAATAATTCCTACCCAAAGATAATTCTATTTGCAGTGATTCCTACACCTACTTGAGAAAAAAGTATACATATGAGGAATAGGAACAAGAAGAAAACAGGTGCTGGCACCATTTAATGCATGATCAGGACCATGGTATATTATTAAAAAGAAGTCTGGATCCTTCCATGGCACAGCTGGTAATTCGTGAACCTTTGAAATGAATAAGGCTGTAGCATCTGGTTCCTTGTTGCCATTCCTATATTATCAGCCAACCCTCATCTTGAGTCTTTAATTATAAAATGGTTCCTGGTTGTCTATGAACAAGGATGAATCCAGACCCTTTCTCTTAGGGCCCCTTTTGGCCCTGAGATAGAAGAATATGTGGCTGAGCAGTTTTCAGAGGCAGCAGAGGTGATCTCCATCTCATGCACACACCATTGGTGCTGTGCTCTGCTTGGCCTGGCAGATATCAGCCTTGTGCCACTTCCTTCCATCTCCAACCCTGACACATGGGTAATTATACCTTGAGACTGTGTGCTATGTAATTAGCAAAGGTTCATTTGGCTATTATATCTTCATTTGGCTATTATATCTCCCCACTTCCCATTTTCTGCTACTCCCTTGACAATTAACACCTTTTCAGATACTCAGCTTGGATTAGCTAGCACAAAGCCCCTCACATCACCATGCTAATTCAAACCCAGAAGAAATTCAAATCAGAGATGACCACATGTGTGGGGATCAATTGACTGCCTTTAAGGCCTTTGGTATTCCCACTTCAGGACTTACTCTATTGGCCCTTCTAAAAGGCTGGATTTGGATGCAGATGTGTATAGATACCTAGATGTATCATTTTGGCTCTCATTGCCCCTCATAACCAGAGCTAGTAATAAGGAAACTAAGGCTGAGAGGTAAAATGACCTGTCCAAGGTCATATAGCTAGAAGTGACATTGCTGATGCATTAGGCCATGTCTCCTGCCTACAAGTTCAATGCTTTTTGATAGATAGCTCCCCAGGGAATATGATCTGTATTGGACATGCCTTAAGGGCATACCCTAATACTAACAGTGCATCTATAAGCTTCAGGTTGCTATATATACTCTATGCCCATCCCTGTGCTGGGCACACAGTGTGGCAGTGGTTAAGAAGATGCATTGTTCACTTTGGTATGCACCTATCCCCAGCAAGTTCAATGATTGCCCTAGAAATACCTCACAGATCCAATGCCACAGCACCTGCTCCTTGCTCTGTACAACTCTCAACTCTCCTGGCAGCATTCCCCTGGATCAGCCTCATGTAACCAACCAACTGGATCAGAAAGATAACACTGTTAGCACCTCAGGCACCACACACATCCATTCTCAATCATTACACCTCTACTCCCTACTGTAGAAACCTACCCATCCAGCTTTTCCAGCAATTGCTTTCTTACTTATATTCTTAGTTTTACCACTTAAGTTTGGTTTCCAAAATACTATACTTTAGCTTTGCCTAATTTTTGAACTTAATGTAAATAAAATCATGCAATATATATCCTTTTGTCCATGGCTTCTTTTTATTGTTTGCAAAATTGATCCATGTGTTTGATAGAGAGTATTTCCATTGCCTCAAAAAGCTCCCTGCTGCCTGTTTACAATCGACCTCCTCCCATCCTGGCCACAGGCAAACACTGATCTACTTTCTGTTACTATTGATAGGTCTTTCCTACGGTAGAATTTCATATAAATGGAATAATACAGTATGTACTTTCTTGTCCCAGGCTTCTTTTGCTCATCACAATTTTTTTAGCTCATTCAGTTTATTTTTGTCAAATGCTTTGTAGTATCCCATATTGTGCAAAAACTAAAACTTGTTTATTCATTTACCTATTAGTGCTATTTGGGTTGTTTCCAGTTTTTACTATTACAAATGGAGCTGCTATGAACATTTGTGTACAAATATCTATGTAGACATATGTTTTCATTTCTCTTGACTGATATTTAGTAATGAAATGGATGGGCTATAGGGTTAGCATATGTTAAACTTTATAAGAAACTGCCAAAGTGTTTTACAAAATGATCATGCCATTTTGCATTTCCACAATACAAAGTTTAAGAGATCCAGTTGCTCCGCATTCTTGGTAACACTCGTTATTATCTAACTTTTGAATTTTTGCCATTCAAGTGAATATGAAGTGGTATTTCTTTGTGTTTTAATTTGTATTTTCCTGATGATAAATAATAGTGAGTATATTTTCATGTGTTTGTTGTCCATTTGTACTTCATTTGTGAAGTGTCTGTTTACATTGTTTGCCTATTATTAAATTGTTAATTATTGTGTTATTAAAATGTAAGGGTAATTTACATTCCCAATGTAAGTCTTTTTTCACATATATCATTTTTAAATTATCTTTTAAATGTCTTATTGATTCTCTCACAAAATTTGATGAAATCCAGTGCATCTTTTTTCTTATATGGTTCGTTGTTTTTGTGTCCTATCAAGAAAATATTTGCTTATCCAAAATTTGCAAGTACTTTTCTGATAGATTTTTACTTCTGAATTTTCTATAGTTCTAGATTTTATATTTCAATTTAAGATCCAAAGCAAGTTCATTTTATATGGCATATGGTAAGGGTGGAGGTCTATGTTTTCTCACATGAATAATGTAATCACGCTGTTTTTTTAATTATATTTTATTGATTATGCTATTACAGTTGTCCCATTTTCCCCCCTTCATTCCCCTCCACCCTGCACACCCCTCCCACCCACATTCCCCCCTTTAGTTCATGCCCATGTGTCATAAGTTCTTTAGCTTCTACATTTCCCACACTATTCTTGCCCTCCCCCTGTCTATTTTCTAC